>RJWH01006134.1:0-17500 GCA_004363575.1 Solenodon paradoxus
AGCAGGAGCAGGAGGAGGAGCAGGAGGAGCAGCAGGAGCAGGAGGAGCAGGAGGAGGAGGAGCAGGAGGAGGAGGAGGAGCAGGAGCAGGAGAAGGAGCAGGAGGAGCAGGAGGAGCCTGAGGCACAGCCAAGGGGGATGGAGCCAGGGCAGCAGAGGCTGACTCGCTTTGCAGAGGAGGGCGGAGTGGAGGAGACTGAAGAGGAAGAGGAGAGAACGCACCCATCGCTGGCTCAGGGGAGGAGAGAATGTGGAACTGCTGACGGAATGCCTTTTCCTTTCTTTTACTTGGGATGATTTTCTTCGATTTTTTTTTACTTTGAATGTGCAACGGTGTAAAGCGAACCCCACATAAAATACAGGTTCTTGTGTACGTATTACAAGGACCAGATGAGAAATATGATGTGAACATGTTTATAAACAAATTAGTATAAAACAGTTATCTACGCAGAGATGTAAACTGTGTAGATACAGACATCACCTAAAACAAAGACTAAATGAAATATCTAAAGTAAACATTTTGTGACACATTAGCACACATGCACTTACGGGTGAAGCGTGACACTGACTGTTCGCCAGCACGCGGCTGCTGTGCGCGCGTCTGGACGCGATGTGCGCGCAGACACACGTGTGTGCAGACGCGTCGGCGCGACACGCACATCAGGGAAGCGCTTTAAAGCAAACATTCACTTCTCAAACAAGGAAGCAGGATCAAAGTGCTTCGGTGGCTTGTTCAACAGAACACAGACGACACTGGAAGCGGGACGCTGTCCGTCCGTCTGTCCCTATGTCCGTCCCCCACCCTCGCGATGACGGGAGGCGGGCGGCTCCGCAGAGCGGCCAGACGCTCCGGGTCAAGAGCCGCGCGTCCAAGCAGAGCCGTGGTGACCGGCTGGACGCGGGGGACGACTCACGCTCCCTCCTCCTGCCTGAGGCCGTCTCTGCCCGGGTTCAAGCGTCAGCGCCCACCGCGTCACCCAGTGACCAGCACAGTTCTCCGAGGCCCCTGGGGTTCCGATTTCCAGTCACACGCTATGGAGCGGACGGAAGCAGGCGCGGCGTCTGCGTTCCGGCGAGACTGCGTGCGCCGGGGGGCAGCAGGTGGATGGCGCCGCCGCCCCGACGTCGGCCGCTGACACCGCGACCTTTGCAAAGCGCTGGCGCGCACGGCAAGGTCGTTTCCAAGCCGCGGTGGTTTCTTTGTTGGTTTTGGGTTTTTGTAGCGCGATTTATATTTGTTCAGAAAGGCTTCCACGGGGCAGGAATCCATAAATAGCTAACGGCGGGGTTTTCCAGGGGAAAATGGCAGGCCCGCCCCGTCCTTCCTCCTCTGCTCCCAGCCCGGAGCATTCTGTGACTCCCGGGAGCCCCCACCAGTCCTCCGACTCCCTGCCCCCACACGAAGGGCAGTCCCACCAGACGGCTGCATTTCGGACGCCAACCCCAAGTCCCAGGAGCCACAGACGGCAGCGCTCCGCAGGGCTCCCACCGCCTCCTGGGCTCCGTCACGGGTCAGGATGAGACACGCCGCCCCGGAGAAACGCGGCCATGAGAACGGGCGCAGCGAACAGGCGGCGGCGGGAGGGAGCGAGCCCAGAAGGGTCAGTGAGCATCGACGCCCGTCACTCCAGGGTCCAGGGCGGCGTGGTCTAGAACGTGGACAACATGGTCGCCGGCCCAGAAGCTCCTGGAACCTCCTACCCTAGGGGTTTCACGGAGACGCCCTCGCACAGGCGTGATCAATATGGAACCAGTCTGCTCCCCATCTCTTCCCCAGGGGCTAGCAGTGAAGACTGAAGTTCTACGTTTCCAGTGACACCTGGTCTCCTCGTGACCAGCCCAGACACACTCGTCAAAGCCGAGAGGCCACACGTCCCAGGGAAGGCAAACCACGCCTGCGCGCCTCCTCCTCTCGTCTCACGAGCCCAAGTCCCTCGGGGCCACCCCGGGCTGCTGCCAACGGCAGGCTTTCATCTTTCTGATGGCTGAGCCGTGTCCCACGCTCATATGTGTAGAGAGAAACCAAGCAAACAAATCACTTAATCAAACGAAAACAGTCTGTAAATTCAGCTTGGCGGTCGGAAGAGGCGAAGGGGGAGGAGGCAGGCGAAGTGGGTGAAAGAGATGAATTGTGAGTGAAGGAGGTCGGGCTGGAGGTGGGGCATTTCCTGTGCTCTGCACAGATGCTGGCTGACGTGAGGGTCCCTTCCACCGGCACCGCACTGGGATGCACTGCCCCTTCGGGAAATGACTGAAAATACTTGTACGTGCCATTATATATGCGGGCATCTATGTCCTTTACAAACAGATTTTGTCTCGTGAAAAATAACGCGGGCGTGGCAAAGCTGCCTCCACAGACCTCGACGGGACACCCTTCAGAGACTGGTGTCCTAAAGAGTCACTGCTTTTTCTCCCACAAAAAGACACCTTTGGTCTTACAGCTGAAACAATGTAATCCCTCCCACCACACATTTACACACACTCACACAGAAACCCCCATAAGGCCGACAACGCAGTCCCCTCAGAGTGGAGGCTGTACTCGCTCCACGGCTCCTTTGAATGACAAGTATGACCAGAAGAAAATTAAGTGAAAATCTATTCACCCACAATGCACCAAAGGGAAGAAGCAAACTGGGACGAGCGAGGCCCTGGCATCACGCAGCGCCTTCTGTGCGCAGGAACAAGTCTGGGACGGGGAAGCAGAGGGTAAGCGGACACCAAAGACAGCGCTTTCTACCCTGGAGGCCACCTACCCCGAGAAGCTGGGTGAAGCCTCACTTGTCTCTGCCTGAAAAAAATCTGTCTGACTATATCCCAGGGAAAGGCCATAAGAAAAATGGGCAGAGCATGACCGAATCTCATTCCCATGCATCTATCTGCAAACGTGCTGATAAATGATGGAGTCTGACCCGTTGGAGACTTTCCATTCAGAGTGATGAATGGGGAACGAAAAGCAGCAGAGACATGTTTGGAATCTCTCAGCACCTACGCTGCGCATTTCAGAGGTGACGTGTGCCTTGACCTACCGGAGCCAACTGGGCCATCCGATTCTTCAGGGGCTCAGACACAGAGTCTAATTTTTTGTAGGTAACAAGTAGAATACTGGACCGTCTAAAACAATATGAGGTGCCTGTTCAAAAGAGAAATGACAACGCCAGCAACGGGAGACTTCAGGACGTCATAAAGGGGTCAAGAGATGCACTGAGAGAGAAAGCAGCGTTGAGCAGGAGGCGAGTTCTCCGGCCGAGCCAGCACCGCCCCGTCAGTGAGGCCACAGACTCCACAGGCAGCGAAAGAGCACTGAGCAGCACATCACATGATAAGGGATTGAAATCTGAACCTGAGATAAAGCTCACACACTGATATGTTTTGGCTTCACCTTAAATATGTGACACCCCAAGGAGAAACGTGTGGAGAATGCAAATATAATGACGAAGTGGCACGTTGACAGTCACACGATTCTGATGGGATCACAGTAGCGACCACGGTCTCATGCAGCCGGCACCATCGGTGCTAAGAGTGATGATCAAAAGACTACAGATGACTTAAAAGTAAAAACAACTGGAGCACAATACGGAGAAATCTTCAAAGTGGCGGCGAGATCAGCGCGGCCACCGCACCACCTACAAACATGCAGTATCTGTGCGACTCTCTCTCTTCGTGCTGAAACAATTTAAATCGTGAACACACTCACTGACTTACTCCTGTCCCTCAAACCACTTCAGTGCTTCGCCTTTTAAAGCTCCTGTCTGCCATTTAGTCAATAATTTTCCTGCCAGCCGCTCCTACGTCCAGCTCGTCATGCAATCATTCACTCGCGCACGCATTTTCGGACCCGCCGTCCTGTCCCTCTGTCTGTCCCCTCCCTTCTCTGGACACTGGAGGCTGTCCGCCCTGTGCCGTGGTGAGGACCCTGCCGGAGACTCCGCCACCACAGCAACCGAGGCGCCATTTTCCCTCAAACCAAGGTGCTGCCCGGAAGACCGCGTACTGGCATCTGCCACTCAGACACCCTCGGCACCGTCGCTTTTATGAACTCTTGTCACGGGCCGCAACATGGACGGGACTTGAGGGGATGATGCCCAGTGAGAAAAGTCAGGAGGAGAAAGAGCAGCACTGGATGATCCCACTCCCACTGGAAGAAGATAAAGAAACAAAGCCAACAAACTAAACAAAATACAGAGCAGCCCTTGGCTCTGCCAGCAAAACTGAGGTCACCAGAGGGGAAGGGGTGGCAGGAAGGCTGGGGGTCCATGGTCGGGGGGGCCCGCTGGAACTGCGCTGGGGGGTGGTGTGTTGTCTTCGATGGCATGGACCCACACATCTGAATTTACACTGTGCTGCAAGTCGCCGTCAAACGAATCGTCCCTTTGAGATACCTGTTTCCACAAAGCATTGTAAGCATCACAGCACAACACAAATAAGTCCAGAGCCACAGAAAAACAGAAGACAAGAAACCCTCCCCAAAGCTGGAATGAAGGACGAAGACCAGTTCAAACGAGGCAGAGTCCTGAGTGGGAATGTGGGTGAAGACATCCGTCCTTCCCACGTGGAGACACGAGTCACCGCGCGGACACTGTGCCTTCCTAGGCACGCCCGCCACTCAGTGAGGACCAGATGCCATCGTTCTTCCGCTGAGAGGGCTCCTCTTTCCTCGCTAGTGAACTGGAGGAGGTACATTTGCTTCCGGGTGCGGCCCCTGAACCCCCAGGTTAGCAGAGCAGCCGTCGTTTCCCGTGGGAAAGCTGTCTCTGCCTGTCCCGTGCGTCCTCAGACACGACGAGTTTCACTCCAGCCTGACTGGCCTCCGATCTAAGAAGACATCTCTCTTCTAAATGAGTGTGATTCAGAAAGGCTTTATCTGTGTCACTTCCAGCTCTGGAACAGCCCACGAGCCCAGCACACGTGACCTCATCACACGACCTCACAGTGTCTGGGGTCACAGAGCTGGCCTTAGCCACATGGCCCGGCTCCCACGTCCCAGACCTTCACTGGCCATTAGCGGGCTCGCCGTAGAGGTTTCAGAAGTTGAATCAACCCCAGTTGCACAGCACCGATTTAGTCAATTTTGTGGACTTTCTCACCATCGTCAAAGTCAGGATGAAGATCTGCCTCCTGTCTTGAGTGACCTGTGCTCTTTCAGGACCTCGACACCGAGATCCTGAGTCTGGGCAGGTCCAACGAGCGCTTTCAGAGCAGCGCCAAGCACTACAGGAAAAGCTAAGGTGGCTGAGAGGTGACCTGTCCACCTCAGGGACCCTCGAAGGAGACACCACCCGGCGAACCGCAGACTGAAAGAGAGTTCATCGCAGGCACAGAGCTTTGCGGGTCAGAGGGCAGGAGTGCAGCCGAGCTCTCGGGGAGCAGGCGGAGGAAAGGTCAGAGGGGAAGTCAGGAACGGGAGGCATGAGAGGCAGCTCATCAGCTTAGACTAGTGAGTGTCTGGAAGCGACACAGGAGCCAACACAGGTTCTGGAAAGACTGGGAACAGAGAGGGCGTCTCGAGATTCACATTATGAAATCACGGTGCCCCTAATTCGTCCGGCTTTGTGGAATGAGACTGCGTGGCCAGAGAACTCTCTGCAATACTGAGACTGGACATTTGCAGACGTGTCACAGCTGAAACTGACAGTGTTGTGCTTCGTCGGTCTCGTCGCCTCCGCACGATGCCTGGGGACCCGGGAGCACCGTCTTCCCTTCCAGAGCAGAAGCAACTGAGTGTCAGCCCCACGACACGACGCAGAGAGCGCACTGAGCACCAGGACCTGCCTCCAGGCCTGTGAGGCGCAGGTCTCTGCGATGCCGAAGGCTGGGCCGATCACGTGTCCACGGGTGAGGACAGGGAAAGGCAGCAAATGAACACTAGGTGTACGGAACTTAGGTTTAGGAACAACAATTTGCTTCCTGTGCTATTCTCTTCCAACACAAGCTCTCGTCAGAGCAGAGACAGACTCGCTCAGAAGACAGCGTCCCGTGGAGACTGCCAGGAGGAAACGAGCCCTTCTCCGGAGTCCAATTCAGGGCTGTTTCCCCTGGACGTGGGTTTGAGATCTCAGCATTTACCTTGTTTTATGTTATCTGCTCCATAATCGGACTCTTCTGGTATCTGAAGCCCTTACTTGCCTTGCAGGTGCGTAAAACTGCAGGGGGCTGGGGCCTTGGGTCAAAACCATGATATTTTTTGCAAAAACCAGTGTAGTTATTTGACTAGCAAACTCACTGGATTTAGAGTCAGAGTGAATTCTCAAAGAAAAACCCCTTCAGAGGCAGCAGGACCTGAGCTCCGTCAACCAACTCTACTCCAGGGGCTGCAGGGAGGGTTTTCCCGGGGTAACAGGACCCCACATCAGCTGCTCTCCTTCTAGGTACTAGTCCTGAGCGATCCGTGTGCCTCGTGAGCAGTGCGTTTCTCCTGCTCCTGCTGCAGGAGACAAAGGCCTGGCTGGCCCGGGATCAAGCGGGCTTGCCCACACTTCCTACAGGACGCGAAGGTGTGGGGAGCCCCAGGGCACCGGTGGTCCCCACTTCACAGCTTTAAGGAAATGGGACCCTCAGTCCAGCAGGTAAAGGGAAATGAAGTCCCTGCACATCCAGCGAGCTGTAAAGTGGTCCCTAAACCAGACGAGACCCATAGCCCCAATACAACCTTGAGTTCAGCCCCACTGTCCTAGACAGAGTCCGCATCACCACACCTAGATGTCTCACATCCGTAACGTTCAAGAACGTTCGCTCGCTCGGAGTCGCTAAGTTTGCGGCAGCTTATACACAGTCACCCCGAGTGAGCACAACTTCATATTTCAGGCAACCAAACAGGACAAGAAAGGCGGCCCTGGTGGAATCGAGCTCACCCAGCTAGCTCCTGGCAGACCCAAACCCAGCTCCACGGCTGCCTGGCACCAGCCCTCCCCGGCCTCGAGGACGGGGCCTCGGCAGGCTTCCAGGCCAGCTCTGCGCAGGCTCCGCTTGCTGACTGTAAATCTGTGGCTTCTCAGCCCCCAGTCCTGAAGATCTGACACTCGCACTGCGCAGGCGTCCTGGACCCCATTCCAGAGTGTGAGCGCATGGACGTTTCCCACCTCCGAGTAACCCTCACACAGCAAGAATCGGACATGTCAGCTCAGCACCGACAGTCTCCCGGTGACAGCCTCGCGGCCCCCGGGACGAGGCTCAGCCTCGCAAGACACCCTCCACGGCAGGCAGGTGAGTCTGACCTGTTGTCTGTACACCAGCAGTTGCAGGGACACCCCGTGATCTGACGGCTTAGCTAGAAAACCTCACAAAATTCACCAGATCATTAGTTGATGCAGAGACTGTCACTTCGCTCAGGAACAGCCAGCTGGAAGAGATGCGTATGGCGGGGTATGAGAAAGCACGTCCCCTCCAGGCCACCGTTCCCCCAAATCTCCGCACGTGCACACCCACGAAACTCTGCTGCATGGAGACTTACTAGACCGGGATGACCGACAACTCACTGACCCTTAGCAACTGGACTCAACCCCCAGCACTCGCCCGGCACTCAGAGGTGGGGCTGAGGTTTGCACCCTCCAGTCACATGGCTGGTAAAGAGCCCTCGCCCTTAGGCGTGTCCCCCAAAGTCACATCACTGACATAACAAGACACCAGAATCACAGTCAATACTTAGGAAATTCCAAGGCCTTGGGAGGCTGTGATCCAGGAACTGTGGACAAAGATCAAATACTCAAATACATTTTTCTCCTATCTGTTTCAATGACCACATTTTCATTCTCGTATCAATGATCAAACAGGTGTCTCTCATAAGTCACACACGTACACACACACACACACACACACACACACACACACAAATGGTCACTGGCTTTTTCCCTGGAGATCTCTGAGCAGTTCACCCTCCCTACTTCCCCTTGGCTCACACCCACACCATGTCCTCAGCTGTTCCCTCTGCGCCACCCATGGCCTAACCAGCCATCCCTAACCCCCTCTCCCTCTTAGCTGGGCCCCAAAACCAAAGAAATTCCCGTTGCACAGCAGCCCCAGAGCGTCATCCTCAGTGTGCTCTCTTGAACTCCAGAGCTGGGATGTGACATCCCTGCAAGACCTCTCCCCTGGTCTCGTTTCAGCAGGGATCGCCTTTCTGAGTTTAGCTTCCCTTCGACAGACTGGTCCCAGAAGCCCACACACGACCTCTGCCATTTGAGCTGTTGGGGGGAGTCATTCCAGACGCATCCTAAGAGCACCATGCGAACTCAGGCTGCGGGCATTTAATATCAGCAGTTATTGTTCTTAGTAGAGTTGGCACTTCAATGTACTATCAGGTAAATCAAAAGTAAAAAAAATTGTTGCAACTAAAATATACTTTTGCAGTTTCCAAGAAAAAAAAAACCCTCCACAGATCATTCAATTGAAGTGAAACGTACCATTCTTTAAATCTGGTAATGCTAACAGTCATCAGCCACACACACACACGTGTGCACACACACACGATGCTTCAAGCTGACGTTCAGCTTGACGTAAGTACTGAAATATAAGTGCAGGTCAAATGAAGGCAGAAGACTTCATTCATCTTATTTGTGGCTAAAAGTATAAAAACCAAAACATGTCCCATTTGGAGAATTCTGAATACTTCAGGAGATTTTTAAAGACCTCATATTTGCTGTGTCCTTATATGTTCCTAAGGGACTTGAATTTTAGTTATGTCATCCATCTAAAAAACTCTCAAGAGTTGACTTTTAGAGGGTAGACTGAATTAGATAATATTGAGCCATAGTTACTTTGGTAAAGATGTACACGTACTTTAATTTTCTCTCAAAAGTTAGTAACATGCAGATTAGCCAATGGAAAAATAACAAACTTGCTTCCATCAGCACATTTTAAAATAGCAGCTAATCAAAGGATAGACATTCATTTTCTAGGGACAGAAAACATTTGCTTCATTAAGCAATATGTTGACAGCTCATATGATAAATTTAAATAACAAATAGAAATTTTACAAGCACATTAACTGGTACAAAAGATGCAAAAGAGCATACTTTAGAAAAGGGCTGTTGCCTCATAAAGATAATTTTTGTCACATTTACTTGAAATAACATCAAAGAGCATTGATGGCAAATAAGTTCTCATAGTAATTCAACTCTAATTCCTATCATCATGTACTTACAACAATACTTCTCAAAACATTTGAAAAATTGCAACTCGCAGATGGAGTAGCAGGAATCCATAGAATAACTTGAGGCTAAATGAGTAGCAAGTTTTCAAAGAGCATTCTAATCCTGACAGATTGGTGTTAAAACAGGATAGGAATACGAGATACATATGTCCACTTCCCAACCGAAATTTATGTGCCCTATTTTTTGAGGGTATCTTCCTGTTTATTTTTTACTTGAGAATAAATTACTCTTCCTTATCAACATCTAAATATGAAGATTCTCTAAATATCAGGATTCTGGTGAAATTTGTGCAGAAGTGTTCCATGACCTTCAACAGGCAGATTTCCAGCTCGCAGCACTGACCGGGTTAATAAGTGAAGATATTCCAAACGAAATGGTAACTCTACGAGAACACCCACCTGCCTGTCATACTGCTCGTGAACATGTCACTGAAACCTAAACAGCACAGGAGAGTTCATTTGCTTCCTGAGTTCCGAGATGCCCAAAGGAGTAAGTAATCGCTTTTCATAAGGACTCAGGCAGATGATTTCTACAAACATCTTCCCTAGCTTCAACAAAGTCATCTTGCCATGGTGTCTACAGAGGCCCCTCTTCATGTCCTGCCTGGGTACCTCTTCATGTCCTGCCTCTCCAGGGAGGTCTAAGTGAATGGTGGGTGGTGGAAGGTGGAGGCTGAGTCGCCGGATGGACAAATAAAAAGTGACATCGATAATACCACTGTGTTCTTCCAAAACTGTCCAGTAGACTCACCTCAGGGACAGCACATCTCCACTGGACAAGGACATCTGTGGGACAGTGAATTCTGTCTCTGGGAGGTCGGGGTGAGCATGATCAGGGATGTCAGATCCATCCTCTCAGTGCTTCCAAGGGAAACGTCTGCTGAGGATGGTTTCTCTTTTAATAAGTCAACCTAAATCCCTGAGAGCAACACCATGTCCCAGAAAAATCTATCCGCTGGAGGTCAAAATATCTTGTACTTCATGACTCAGCAGTAGAAATAACTTCTCCAGTGTGTTCTCTTTCTAACATCAACAATGGAGGTAAGTTTTCCTTCTTTTAAAAAATCAGAGAATTGTTTATTTTTTCATGTGGCTTAACAACTTGAATCTTTATTCAAGATTCATAGCTTCTAGGTGATCATTTTAAGGATTCTTTTTTTTTTTTTTAATCAAATCCATTTTGCATTCCCCATATTAACACTGCATTCCATGCAAAAATGCTCATTAGTTATTGGTAAATAAGCTAATGCAGGACTGTAGAATTTAACTACTGAGAGTCCAAACATAGCCCTTTGTCATTTTATCTGTAAATCAGTGCCTTTAGATACTGAGATATTTTTAGACTAAAACAAATGACCCTCAGCAGGGTGACTTGTCATTACTTGATAGTAGATGGTCTTCTGATCTTCTATAAATGTTGGTCATTAATGCCTCATTATTCATCCCTATTGTTGGTTCAAGGCAATGAAAATGAAATTATCTATGGAACTGAGATGTTTCACAGAAAAATATAATCAGTTATCCAAACACCGGGAAAGCAACAGCATTAAGAGCATGGTGTTAAAAATGGTGCATATGAGTCAAAGACTGAATGGAGCCCTGCAACTCAATAGCACATCCACCCAAGTGTCTCCTCTGCTTTTTTATCAGGTCATGGAGAAAAGGATGTGCATAAGAGAGAGAAAAACAGAAATGAAACTGATCATAAGACTTTTATTTTTCAGAATTCATTGAAGAAACAGATTTTGTCACGTCCACCATCAGCGTCAAGTTGCATAATGATGTTTAAAACCCACAACGTCAATAGATAAGTTTAAATCACCGATTATCCTTCACATGTAAAGTCCTAATTTAAGGAATATAATTAGAAAAATGACAACGACTACCATACAAAAAACCCCTCCGACCTTAGAAACTTACTAGGATTGCTTCTGGTCCACAAAAGTTCAGAAAGGGTGTTCCTGCTTATCAGGTAGCTTTCCATCTGATCATTAAAAGACTCAGGTGTTTCCAAATCATGGCTCTGCCCTCCTCCAGGGTCCAGGGTCCAGGGTCCAGGGTCCAGGGTCCTAGGTTGTCTCATTCAGCCACGTTTTAAGAGCATGCTCACTCTTTCCACCGGCTAGAAATCAGCTCTGTGATGACTGTCTGAGACTGTGCCTGAGACGTGTAGAATTGCTGGTGAATTAGGAGGAAAGAAAGTCAGTCTGGTGGGGCAGCTAAACTGTCGCTGGCATCTGAGAGTTGGGCTATTTCTTCTTTATTGTGTATTTGAACATCTCCGCCACTGATGGGGTCTGAGATTCCTTTGACCACACTCTTTGGGAATACATGAGGATTCATGTATGAACACAAAACAGGTATGATACATACTCTCTAAGTGTATTCCACTTTTAAATGGTCTGACAATTCTTTTTCTTAATCATGTCTGTTTTGCAAGGTTATATTTTATTTATCAAAATGTGTTGTTCATTACAATGCATTTATGAGGCTTAGTTTTTTATGTCGATATAAAAATTAGAAATAAATCAATGACATTTTTTTCTGTGGAATTATTTGCTTGAAATACACCTTTGTTCCAGCCATTGTGTCAGCCTCACTTAATCTGTTGAAATGCACCTGCCCTATGTATTCAGTTTTCTTACGATGCCCATTACCTGAACTCAAACATCCCTTGCTCTTCTCAAGTCAAGTCAGGATGACTTCAACTCAGGTTCTCTTTCTGGATCACAAAGCTGTCCTCCGCATAATTTAGGAGCCATTTGAAAGCTGTATTTGTAACCCAACAGATGCCTAGCAGTTAAAGCCCCCCGGAGCGTGGCACCACGCCAGCCATTCGGAGCGCCGGTATTTTCCACTGAGGCTACCACTCAGTCCCAGGGGACTCCAGCAGATGTGGCAAACGCTCACTGGAGTTCTTCTCATTCATTAATGACATCCTGTTCTAACACCCAATACTTTTTCATTAACCCACTACAGTGCCTAGTCTGTACAAATCAAGACACTCTCTGAAGGTAACCAATCTCTCCTAAACAGGTCAAAAGGATTCACGCACATATTTTCACTCTGTCACACAGACTCAATGAAGTTGATATAGACTCACGATATCGAACTAGAATTTTGAGAATGCAGAAGCGAAAGAGCATGGTTATAAGCAAATCACATATAAATTTGGAATTTAATTTTGTAACTTGGATATTATGTATGTACTATTCAAACATATTATGTGATTTCATTCAAAGTGAATATTTAGAAGGGAACAAAGTAATTGGCTTTTTAACAGAGGCAAGTTATTTTACTGTCCCTGCAATCACTTTATTCACGCTCACGCCCCGTTTAAATGGATTTCCATTGCCTGTGTCGAGTTGTCAGGCAGCCCCTTGGAAGGCGACTTCCTCTGGTTGAGCCCTCTTTTCCACGCTGCTCTTCACTCATACACACAGCCCTCTACAATCCGAACCACCACACAGAACTGACATAAAATAGAGACAGCGGACAGAGTCCATATTTTACAGGGCAGAATGTTAAAACTGACATTTCTCCATGATTTGATTTGTACTTGATTTCCCAAGTAGGAACATACTGAATCCAGAAATTAAAAATTCTGATTATAATCAGAGTCTGAAAATCATTTAACCATAATAGAAAAAACATATGACTATGGGGGTCATGAAACCAACGCTCTGAGGATGTACCCTATAAAGGGGCCAGAAATTCCTGGTCCCATTCTTCAGTCACTGAACAAACACACATTCATTAGAAGAGGTCAATGCTCAGTCCCTAAGCAACTGTGAGAACAGTGTGTTCTGGAGCTTCTATTACACACACACGCACAAGCACACACAGACACAAACCTGTCAAATGTCTCTGTCATATGGTTCCATAAATAACCATCCAATTCACACGTGTTGCATAAACTCTTCAACACCAAAATGCATCGCGCCTATTAAACAATCTATTTGGTCCAGAACAGTGATGATACTAAATGGATTTGAGGCTGGAGAGTCTTAGACTCTCCTTTCACAGACAGTTCACCCAACTCTAGGCAGCACTAGCGAAGCCGCACAGGGAAGGCTTGTGCGCAGATGACCGTTCTCCATCCACACATCTCCGGGGTGCGGGGTACAGCCTCGCACAGGGCGGGCACACAGAAACCCACTGTGCCTTTCAGGAATGAGCGTGAGGGCATCAGCTCAAGTGAAACAGCCAGAGACAAATACACTTGGTACCACTTAGATGTGGACTCTTTAAAAGATAAAAAAAGCCAAACCCATAGAAACGGAGTAGGAAAGTGGTTTCCAGGGAATGGGGAGAGGTTGGTAAAAAGGCACAGGGTTTAGCTATAAAATGAATGAGGTCAGAGGGTCTAGTGTCAAACACTGACTCTGGCTCATAAAACTACATAATTGACATTTGCTAAGAGGGTAGAATTTAAATGTTTTCACCAAGATTTGACATTGTTTGCGAAACTGCCAGCGGCTCTGTTTTCATGAATGTTTTCATGAATGGAGACCTCTTCCAGCTGGATCTTCCACGTGCACAGTCGGCGTTTGCTAGCAGACGATGTCTCTTTACTCAGTAACATTCATCCGCACACTTTTTATAGTGAGGACATCATAGACACGCACCAGAAAATGGAGCCACTTAGCTCACCTGCCACTCATAAGCCGGAGAAGAGAAACAAGCCCCAAGCAGAGCAACCGCTGGGGGAGCTCGGGCCTCGCTCTGCAAGACTGACGGTGCGCGGGCGCCGGAAGTACCACTGACTCGCTGACGAGCTGCATCGGTTCCTGGACGACAGTCGAACAACTGCCTGAAGACTAAACAAGCTGCCGCTGGGTGCTAGATCACCCTCTTTTCATAGTTTACGTGGTCCTGGGGCAGAATTTATGAGGGAACATTAAAAAGTCAGAGTGTTATGACAGCCAGCTGAACAGTCAGCTGTACCGGGCAGAGCCTTCCATCATCTCTCCTGTGTGTTTCTGAATTTTAATCCTAAGTCACAGAGATTTACGCACTGGCCCAGGCCACTGACACCAGATCTCCATGCTGATCACATCGCTACGTCTGCAGCCTCCTCGTTGGACTGAAAAAGGAGCCCCAGTGGCTAGATTTCCTGTCTTCATGTTCCAGCTTGAGTTCCTACACTTTCTTAATTCAGTTTCCTTACGTTGAGAGAACTACTCAGAATAACACTGATTCTGGGGCTAAGCGTTAAGTGAATGGAGTCTCTTTCTCCTTCACGTGTCTTCATATATTCACGTGTCCGGTGTCGCTGTGCTGGGCGATGGGACCTACGAGGCGGGCAAGGGACAGTCAGATGTCTCCAAGTACCGTCTTCATCTTCTGTGAAACGAACGATACTCAAGAGAGGACAGTATCTCAGACCCTCCTCTGGGTTATATGTACCAGGAATCGAGCTAAACCAAGATCGAGAGGCTCCCCAAAGCAGCCAGCCCGCTATCTGGAGACCCCACCCCACTGGACGTCTCCGGGCTCTCGCTGAAGGGAAAGCCCTTCCCGACACTCTCCTACCTCTCCTTGCCCACCTGAAAATCCCAACTCACCTTCCAGAATCAACTCAGGCTAGAAAACTCTGTGGGCCTTCCTGACCCCTCCAGCATCCAAGCAGACTTACCCACTCTGGTATTTTGGAAAAAAGTCACGATTTCACAAATACAACAAGCTCTTGGGGGTCTAGAGTGGATTCTTCGGGACCCCACTGCCAGAACAAAGGAGCCCCTCATTCCCTGCTGGCCTCAGTGAGTATGTTGACTTTGACTCTGGATGAAACGGGAATTTGCTGGAGGTGCTTGGAAAGGCAGTGACATGACCTATCTTCCCTGTTTCAAGGTCCCCTTGATTTCTGCGTGTAGAACGGACTACAGGGCAAGAACAGAACTGCCTTTCATTGCTGTCGTGGTCCTCGTTAGATATACTGCTACCTGGGAGGAAGGGGAGGGAGATGAGGGTGAGAGTATTAAATGCATTTGTGGCATTCACAGGATTTGCAATGGGTCTGATGTGCCCTGTGAGGGAAACTGCTTAGTTTAGCCCAGGGCAAGGACAGGATAGCCATTAACTAAAAAAGGGAGACTAAGGAAAGTAGAGATTTGAAAACAGATTACAAGCAGGAGTCAGGAGTTCAGGGGTGGACATGCTGCTTTTGAAAGGCCTACTGAATATCCAAGCAAAGATCCCAATAAATTATCACCCCAAATCGATAACCAAAGTCCTAAGAAGTGAGCATGGGAGGGTGTCAGATTACACCACACATCTTGCAGCCACAGCATCCAGGGTACTGATACTCTGGGGTACACACACAAGGGTTGAACTCCCAGACGCTGTTGCAAGTTGAGAAGCCACAGCTTGGGCGTCTCCAGGGCTAGGAGGAAACATGCACACTTAAGGGACTAGGAACACACGGGCCACCCGCAGACGTCTAGTGCAGGGACAGGTGCTTCGGGTCTGAGATGACCTCTGAAACAAGCGGACCTCCATGGTGTGGAGAGCCTGGGCTCTGAGCTGCGTCGGTGCGCGGACACAGGGCTCTCAGCCCAGGCCGCCGCCTCGGGGACACAGACGCGTGGCGGGGATGAGGCCGATGGGCCACCCACGCAGACAGATAGTCCCCGCTAACGAGTCACTGCCCGCTGCTACAGGTCTTCTTGCGAGAGGGGAGAGTCGGGCCTCCAGGGATCCTCGGATTATTCACAAAATCTCTCTTATTCGCTCAAAATGAACAACCAGGCTGAGAGTAAAGAGCATAAAACCAACAACAAAGTGCCAACGTGAGTAGGCCTGTATTTCAACTCGATACTGAACACGAAGACAGGGATGTGGACAATGGTGAAGGCGCTGGGTGGAGAAGAAAGGTGAGACCTGACAACTCTCACAAGAGATTAGTCGACAAAAAGGAAAGTCGGTTCTTTGGGGGAAAGAGTATAAAACTCACAAACAACTAGGAAGAATGATTTTAAAGACTGGACCGGTGGTGCTAGACTTGATGTATTATCTGCAGATGTTTATTTACAATGATGCACACATCAAACATAATGTTATGATTCAATGTTCTTTCAATAAAATGTACAAGTTTAGAATAAATTTTTAAAAATAGAGAAAAGTAGGGAAAACAAAAATTCCAATGTCAGGAATGAAAAGGGAGAGAGCATCACTAAAAGTAACAGAAATATTAAAGTGTATCAAATTTATTAAAAATTAAATGAAAATGTATTAAAATTATTAAATGTATCAGCTTTATATATCTCGAAATGTATTTGAAATAACTAGATTCTATGAGAAGTACAATTTATAAAGCAAACATAAAAAATTATGGTTGGTCAACAATGCTGTTTAAAAAATTAACTCATAGTTCAACATGTTTTCAAAACAAAACTCCTAACCCAGGTGTTTCCACCAGTAAACTCTTCAGTAACTGCAGAACAATGCCACTGAGCAAGGTCCTCCAGCTACTGTGGTAAAAAGAAAAAGTGCTCACCATGATTTTCATGGTGATCATCATAACGGCAACAGAGAAGGTAGAGCAAGGCAACTGATAATGCAAACCCAGCTAGAGTTTAAAAAGTTGGCAAGTAAGGAATAAAATCAATGTGTAGCAATTGTTTTAAAATATCCCCCAAAGGCATACTCCGACGGCTCAGGCATTAAGTCTTTGGCTGCAGTGTGTCTGTGTGAAGACCAAGGACCTGAGTTTGTGACACAGTGCAGGGGACACCATAACGAAGGACTGACTCAATACATGCATCTTCCTTCTGACTTCCGGCCTGCCTGCCTGCCTGCCTGCCTGCCTTCATTCCTGCCTGCACCTTTCCCTTCCCTAATAACATAATAAAACACTCACAAACACACCGCAGGGACACGCCAGGCCCTCTGGGACTGCAGTCTTACTATTCGGGATCAGACAGAATCAATGTCTCACCTGCTAGCCAGTGCCTCATGGGAGGGGCCAGCCAATGCAGGGAGGAAATGAAAAGAGAAAGGCAAGCACTGAGACTAGAAAATATCATTTTTCACACATGACATCCAAAAAATTTAGAAGCAGAATATGACACTTAATGAATTCTCAAGGCTTATGAATGTTAATATAAAAAAATCAATGACATTTCTAGGTAACACGAATGAGGTGGAAACTATTTTTTTTTAATTTCATCATTACAAGAGTATCTGAAAAAACATCCAATAAAAGATATGCATGATTTCATCACAAAAACATTAAAATAAAAATACAAAATATATAAGGAGACCTAAATAAAGACATAACCATGTTTATGTAAGATAAAAATACACATATATATATACACACACACACATAACTGATGTATTGAACAACAACCAA
>RJWH01006134.1:22500-60598 GCA_004363575.1 Solenodon paradoxus
ATACTGGACAAAAAACAAAAATACACACGAAGAATACATAAATATTTAAAAGGAAGCATAGGTGAATATTAATCTTGTGTTTTACAGGAGGAAGATAAAAGAAGTAAACCATCTCATCGAGAATGCCGTGATAGGTATCTTTAATGCAACAGCCCAGTGAGTTTCTCCAGGGAGAATCCTCTTTCCTTGTTTCAAAATGAGATTTGTAGAAAACTCTCACTAATTCCACAACAATATAATATTAAATATTGTATGTGCAGCATTTTAAATAGATGATTTTAAAATAATTCTAATGCTGGGTTGCTATATTTGGTGGAAAAAATAGGTGAATTTTAGATAACCAATGGATATTTAGTATAAGTATGTTCCATGTGAAATTATCCATTTTTTATCTGAAATTAAAATTTTAACAGTCACTATTTTATGTGGTAACACTATTTTAATATAAGATGACAGAAAATGGTGAATTTAGAAGTTCAAAAACTCCGCTGATACCATGTCAGCCTCTCTGTAAGTGGAGATGTAAATACAGAAATGGACACAGATAGAGATACAGATTCAATGCAAACTCTTCCTTTGTCGGGTCATAAAATTATAACATTCGCAAACATCCTTTCTTTGACACCTACAAAATGATGATGACATTTTATTCAGTATAAGCCAAGACCACAGTTCTGTCACTGTGCGTATTCTGTATTCCGGGAAGCGGGGCCCCAGTGTTCCAGGTATTCATCATAAGGTGACGCATTGTGTTAATATTCATACTGAGTAGTGACCTTATGTCGCCTCAGAGCAAGCTCTTCCGAATACATTCTCTTTCTAGTTAGCCTGAACACGTGTAGCTCTTTCAGAACCAATTAGTCTAATCAGGTGTTCAACAAAAAAAGGCAACTATTTTTCATAACTGCATTTTAGTTTAATGATGAGAAAGATTACGCTGCACTAATCCCCACGGTGCACCGGCTCCCAGCCCCAAGGACACCTGGGTGCTCAGAAGAGCTGATGCTTGTGGACTAGACTCAGCTTCTCCTGGTGGTTTTGGAGAGAGTTTTGCAGTCAAAGAAGAGGTCTCCAAGAACAGGCAGTAAGAAGAGGGACCACAACATACAACCCACTCCTTCTACGCAAACGACCAGAGGTGAACCTGACATGATTTAAAAATGAGGAAACAGGGAAAACAGTTCCAACAAAAGATTCTGAAGCAAAAGGAAAAAGAAAAGGAAATGGTCACACAAGAAAGAGGAGGAAGGGTGTTACTGCAGAAAGGTATTTCTGAGGAGCTTGCTTCGTAATTCCAATAGAAAGTAAACGTTGTGTTGAGAACAATGTGTGACTATTAGATGGTTAGGCCATAGAGAAATATGGTCAGAGACAGGCATAAATTAAAGGTGACTCGGATGAAATAAAGAATGGTTTGCATTTAACAGAAGAAAAGGTTTGATGATAGAAATTCCACCTGCATTAGAGTTGGTAATAAACAGAAGCAACATTGTAGAAAATTGAATTAGCAGAGTGGATGACAAGCTTGAGAGTTTCTAGTTAGACAATTTTCATGACTAAGACAAAGAGTTATCATAATCTAAGAAAAGGTACAAAGTGAGTATAATAGGCATGAAATTACAAATAATTTGTGTTCCTTGAAAAAAAGAACAGAGTATCAGAAATAGAGGCAACATTAAATATATAATAGAAGAAAATCCCTGGGACTGAAGTCTTGACTCTCCTAGTTGATGAGCATTCTTGAGAGCCAACAATTTATTTCTAAGGAAGAATGAAGCATCGAGATCCCATCAGATGAACGTTTTCGTCTCGAAGGGAAAAGAAAGACTTTATAGGTATTAGATTTTTTAAAGATAGATTGAATTCGAAAAACTAGATGGAACTAAAATATACCCCCAACATCAGATAGCCTTCTAAAATTATGAATATAATGTTTATGACTTAGAAATCTAAATTCAGCAATTCTTTCATCAACTATTTATTAAAGACTCATTTTGTGCTAAACTCTGGATGAGGGGTAACCACCTTCCCCAGTAAACTCATTCATGTTTGGAGGTAATAAGAAGACTAGGAAGTAAACCATTAATTCACTACCAAGAGAGAAATCGCACCATGGAAGCCCAAAGATGACAAATTGCCAGTGTGGTATAACCAGAAATAATCACCACATCAGCTGCTCCCCGTCCTCCAGGAAAAGGCTGTGCCCTTAGAGGATCAACCCTCCTTTCCCACCAAGGGAAAAAGCCACGTCTGTGTTAATTAACCTGGGACCCTCTGCACAGACCAGAAACGGGACTGTATCAGGGAGAAAGGATTCAGTTTTCCCATCTGGGGAGCTGTGCTGAAGCAGAGATATGCAATATTTTTATAAACCAGAATGCAAATATGTTAAATATGTATTGATAGATAAGATATATATTCTAAAATTTAAAAAAAAAACTTCATCTAAAATTTCAGAATCATCAACAAGACATTACCAATGTGAAAAGAAATAAATACTCATCACTGCCCTGTATTTCATTGGGTGCCATGATTTTGTTTTTAATTTCTGACATTGATCATTAGCAAAGAGTGCTGCAACAGTGTTTCTGAAGTTGGAAAAGATCATTGAAGATCATACAAAGCAGAGTATTTGTCAGCTCAGGCTGCCACAGACTTTGTGCGATGGGCAGGGTCTTAACCATCAGAAACCTCCCCCCTCCACTCCCCCCCAGCCTGGAAGTCCAAGCTGTAGTTTGCAGTCAATTTAGGTGGGCGTGCTCTCCTGTCGTACGACGGTGCCTTCCTCCCACGTCCTCATGTGGCCTCAGCTCGGCACGAGCTCCTGGTGAGAAAGCATGAGCCTTCGCACGGCCCCTCTTACACGGACCTTCATCCCTTCGTGTCAGAGCCCGTCTGTGCTCGCGACCTCATTGACCTCAATTCCTCCCTTCCTCCGAAGACAACCGCTGGGGCCTGCATTCAACAGAAGAGTTTGGTGGTGGGACTTGGAGGCACACGTTATCAGTTCGCAACAAATAACTTATAAAGCCCAATATGACAGGCAGAGGAAAGGAAGGTGAGACACCACACGATGGAAGCAAAAGGAGAGAACGAGGAAGCGCAGCAAACGGCAGCGGTGAAGCAGACAGTCGGTTAGGAAAGCTGCTCTTTCAAGGGCAGGACTCTCAGGTGAGTTATTTAACTGCCAAAATAAGCAGCCACCATCACCACCACCGCCACCAGGAAAACGCCTCACCGGAGTTAAAATAAAACATGCATGAGCTGCGTCAGGCTGTAATAACCAAAAGAAGAAAAGGATTACTGTAGTAGTAACAATAGGATGGAACACAAGGTTAAAAAGGGATTTTATATAACTGGGCATAATCTACCACGAAAGGTCACAAAAATTATGTTTTCCTTAAAAACATATCACAGACTGTATAAGGCAAAAATGTATGTGTGTGCATGTTTGTGTGTGTGCGTCTGTGTGTGTGTATATATATATGATATGCACATACACATGTCACATTCTATCACAGAAGCATATAATGCAAAGGCTGACTTTTAAAGGAGAAACTGATTGATGGGTACAAAGGGAAACCTCATACACTCTTTCACTCCTCTGCATTTTAAGCAAGCAAAATATAAAAAGAAACCTATGCTGAATGCATTTTAATAGATTATTCACCACACCAACGGAATGACTGTTTACTCGCAACATTCAAGAGAAATGAATGAAAATGTGTCTGAACGAGTGAGAGAACGCAGCAGGATGCACAGGTTACAAAATATTATACAAAAATCACTAACTACCCTTTATGCCAAAAACAGTCATCAGGAAAGCATGATGAAAAATACCCTGTTCACCAAAAATAACAAAAACCATCGCCAAAAAAGTAAACTTCAAAATGAGCTCCTGCCTGCCTGCGGAGAGCGAGAGATTCGCAGAGGTTGTCCTTGAAAGTGATTTAAATTCATGGGGAATCTCTGCACGGCAAGAAAACAATTGGATAAAAATATCAATTCTTCCCAAATTAATTTATAGTTTTTTTGCTATGTCCTTTACAGAGTCGCTCAGGTTGCTGCCACGGGCGCACTAACAAACTAGGGCCGCATGAGAGGCCTCCACAATGGAATCCGTTCTTCGGCCTCTGGAGACCGCGAGTCCCGGGGAGGGGGCGGCGGGTGGGTGGGCCACAGGGGTGGGCCCTGCCCAGGCCGCTCCCCCGGCCGCTCCCCGGCCTGCAGAGGGCGTCTGCTTACTGTGTCCGCACCATCTTCGCTGCGAGAGTTTCCCTGGTGCCTCTGGGTCCACCTTCCTCCTCTTGGAAGAACAGCTCACACGCTAGGTGACAACCCACCCTGAGGACCTTATTTCATCTCCATTACCTCTTTCAAGGTCTCCTCTCCCCAAACAGTCAGCTGATGAGGCAGTAGGTTGGACGTGACACATGAATCTGGGGGCACACACGTGAGCCCACAACGCCAGGCCGGGGACTCACTGCAGATCATCCAGCCCCTTCCCTCCAGCTGCCACTCTGAAGCCGACCTGGATGCGTGCCTGGAGGGTTGCGGGTGGAAGGGTGGTTCCACTGCTGGCAACACACGACTGTCCCCACTCCACCCCGCCCGTCTGAGTAGCAGCAGCACAAGACCGTACGAGTCCCACCTCTGAGCAGCTCTAGGAAGAAAGCCCACGCCCACCCGCATCATCAAGGTGCAGAGCTTCTGTCCAGCAGGAGACACGAAACACAGCCAGCACCACACTTGCTGGAACATCTCTGCCACTTAACAACTTCAACACCCTTCATCGCCTTCAGTTATGTGGTGACCGACCTCTTCCCCTCGCTCCCAGGATTCCATACCTCTTCAGGGTTCTGGGCCGTCCGAGCAAATAGAAACTGCAGAGTCTGAAACCTTCTTCAGACAAGGTTTTACTAGAGAGATCGGATACAGGAGAAGCAGAAGGAGAAGGACAGTGTATGTGCATGAGGGTGACAGCGTGGACAGACCTCACTCTGCGGTGCACCCCGCGTCTGGGCTCCCAGGTCTTGAAGTCAGGAGGTAGGTGAGGTCAGCAGTTTCGACGAGCTCGGGGGTCAGCCCTTCCAGAGGAGGATGATTCTGTTTCCTTGGTCAAAAATACCTCGGGGGCTCAAAATGCACGTGCCCCTTGTCTTTCGCTTTCTCTGCAGAGAGGGAGGCTGCATACTTGCACTGTTCATAAATCTTTACAGTCCTGGGTCCTGCAGAAATGCCTCGGGGCCAGTGTGCTGAAGATTTAAGGTGTGCAGCTTAATTATCATAAAGTGACTGGGCGTGAACTGAGGGTGTGGCCAGTCATAGCTGGATGGGTGCTGGGCTGAAAGAGCAAACCACACTACTGCCCCTGTCTGTCTCGAGAGCGCCCAGGAAGCATTTAAATATCGTTGACAGGGTGTTAGCAGCAGTAACATTAGACCCTATTACCAGCAGTTACTCATGAAAACATCTGTGTCTCCCCCAGATTCGTCAGTGAACCCTAAAGGGGATAGTCTCTGCAGAGGAGCTGTGGGGAGACCAGATCATGAAGGGGACGCGTAAGCTGTCAGCCCTTGACCCGGGAGCCCCGTCTCCGGAGCGGGAGAAGCGAGTGTTACTGAAGCCACGCAGACCCCAGCGGACGGATGCAGCCTACGGGATCAGCAGGCTGCCACAGGACGAGACCGCCCCAGGGAAGGCCTCGGGCACGGGGGCCCAGAAGTCACCGGTGATGGAAGAGACAGGATTCTAGGCACCCTCTACAGGAGAAGGCTTCGAATCAAGTCACACGGTGATGGCAGCATTGAGGTGCACCGCACACGCAGCGCCCCCATGTCTGCACGCAGCCGTCTACTGACAAGGAAAGCCTGACTGAATCCGAAATTACCACCTTGCAGAGCTTCGGGCCACGGGAGCCAGAGATGTGCAGCAGCGTGGCCACGGACATATGGTGGAGCCCATTATTCTGCCAACTCCTGCTTAAATTTGATCTAAATTATCTTCCAAATGAAAAGCGAGGGACGCAAACACTTCCTCAGTGCTCTCAGAAGCAGACATTCAAGGACACAGAACTCGCAGGCTGACAGCAGAGCTAAGCACAGGGCACCTGGAGGAAAAGCTCCTTCCCGAGGCACGCTGGTCTCCGCAGACAGCGAGCACCTTCCTCGTTAGCATTCATGGAGACTCTCATCACAAGTGAGCTCGTGAATGCAGGCCTCTGCAAAGGCTGGGGCATTCCTGGAAGTCATGAAAACGCTTATCGAAACTCAAAGCCTTCCAGAAACAGCTGGACACAAGGCAAGAAGAGTGCGGTGGGTAAAGAAAGGGCAAAAAAAGAAGAACTAGAA
The DNA here is from genome assembly GCA_004363575.1 of Solenodon paradoxus. Classification (NCBI taxonomy): domain Eukaryota; kingdom Metazoa; phylum Chordata; class Mammalia; order Eulipotyphla; family Solenodontidae; genus Solenodon; species Solenodon paradoxus. Next base: position 28,851 of record RJWH01006134.1, read on the forward strand.
ATATGTAGGGATGATTTTTCTCAGCACGGGTAAGGGTTTTCATAATTGCTGATTCATAATTGCTTTTTCATGAGTCAACTGAAATGCATGTGTACATACACGCAGAAGGCGGAGTGTCTGCATGGCATCAGTGCCCGCCTCCCTGGGAGAGGCTGACAGCTCCCAACATACGTCTTGAAGCCTCAGTGACTAGAAAACATTAACCAAGTGCCATTCTAACCTCAAATATCTAAAAATTGAATTATGTGCTACCTAAAATTATTGGACAGATACAAGTTGAAAATTGTTTTGATGCATCTTTGTCTGGGAGATGCTATGGGATTTGCTTTCCTTTATTCATTCATCACCTAACACGGGGCAAAGATGCCTGAAATTAATAATATTCGAACAGTCAATGGACTCCAGATCATTCAAGGGCACCCAAACAGGATTCTGAAACAAACAGTGGCATTTCTATTTGTTTCTAGAAATAAGATGCAGCATTCCTACCTTGTTTTATGTCATCCCCGTCAATCTGATGAAAAATTCAGCACATACTTAGCAAAGTCAAGCTCAAACCCTCTGCATCATCAGGCAGGCCTCCTGGCAGTCCGGGAGGACAGAGGGATAGGCCCCTCACGTCATGGCGGACGAGTGGTTTGAACAACGAGCTGACCACTGGGGTGGAGGGGATAGGTCAGTGACAAAGGCTGTCACTCTGACTTCCCAGTCCACCCCGATGGCTGCATGCCAGAGACCTATGCAGAGAAAGCTGAAATCAGACCAGTGGGGTATCTGTGACTTTGTGAGACAGATGTCATCACCCACTGTTGAGCACAAGGAGTCATGAATTAGAGAAAATAAAGGAGCCATGCCCTCCAAGTGCTGACATCTGCGCCCCTGGGAAGTCACCACAGGGAGACTTGCATTCTGGGAGCATGAGGAGAAACATCTGCTTCCTCCCAACACCACGCTCACCTCCCCCTCAAACCTGTTTGGCAGGGAACCTGCGTGAGAAGAAGAGACTGAAGCGTGTTATACAAAGCAGAGGCCATAAAGCAGTTATTTGGAACCCTTGAGCAGCATGCTATTCTACAAGCTGAGAACATTTAGGACAAAAGGCCATGATGAAAACATGGGCAAAGACAGTTTTAAAAGTAAGCTCTATCATGGAAAGAGAATTAGGAGCAGAATAAAGGACTCCACGGAGAAGGAGGAAGGGGCTGCCACACTTCAGCACAGGAGGAGCAGGCCTGGGCTGGGAGTCTGCACTGCAGGACAGAAGTGGGGCTCCCGAAACCCCGAGGGGCAAGTGTCCAAGGTCCACTCACTCTGCTGACCAAAACAAGTCATGTGGCTGATTCCAACACCAAAGGGAATAGAAATTAGATGACCCTAAAGCAAAGGGAATGTGAAAGAGTGATAATAAGAACAGAACCTATTACACAAATAATGTAGAAAATAAAACACTGGTCACGGTAAAGTTGACTCCTAACCAGACAGTAAAATAGGGTCTAACATACACAATGTGAATTGTCAATTAATAAACAGATAAAGGAAACAAGATGGAAAATTCAGAAATGCCTGTGCATAGAAAATTTCAGTAAATAATAAAATGACATTTAAAACCAGTGGGAAAAAGCTCAATAATAATGTTAAGCTAACGAGATAGACATGTAGGGAAAATTGGTATTTATCTCCCACTGACATTCAAGACATGCCCGCTAGGACAGGTTTCTCAACTTGAGAAATGAGACAGAATTGCTAAAAGGGGGCAAATACTTTTTTTGATCCTGTAAGAGAAGTCATTTCTGAGGAAGGCATACAATTCAGATGCCATAAAAGATTGACAAATTCTTTTGCAACAAGAATAAATCACTTCTGCTACAAAAAGTATTCAGATAAGAGCCATATCAGGAAAAGGAACGCGCAAAGCTGCACCGAAGGCTGGCGAGCCTCCGCGCACAGCGTGTTAGGCGTCAACAAGAAATAAACAATCCAAAAGAAACGAAACCAAAACAAATCTGAAAAGATCTTTGACAGAGAAGAAAACACTAGCGGCACTTCAATAAAAGACCACGATTCTCAGTGGTAACATAAATGCACAATAATTCCAATGGGAGATGTTTCAGCTACAACTCTGAGGAATCCCAGGTAAACGCTGGCCCTCTGTGCTGACGGGAGCAAAGTCAGCAGGTGTGCTCCTGCGTCACTGCAGGAAGACGTGTCAGTCCAAGCTCTAGAGTGCAGGGCAAAATCGAACAGCACTTCGAATGCAAACATCCTCTGACCAAAAAACCTGCTCTTCGCCCACGGTTCAGGCACACCCGTGCGTGTAGGAAATAACATGCACATGGAGGCGGAGGCTGGAAATTTCCTCATTTGGACCTAAGGGCACAGAATTCAATTACCCCTCATGCTTATTCATGACATGCTTTCATCACAGGTCCAGAAAAACCACACTTTAAGTTAATCAGCGCGTACCCACAATGCAGTGTTTACAAACACGCCACCTAAAACCAAAGCCGTGACCTTGAAGATAAACGCTGGTATGTCCGATGGTCTTACCTTCCGCCCGCCTAAGTGAATCATCACCCTGAAACAGATTCCGAATTTCCTTTCCTCGTGCTCTAAGAAGTTTAATGGCATAGCAGATGGACAGACAGACAGATGACAGACACAGTCAGTTGAGTAGATACTAAGTAAAACAGTAAATCACACTGACTTACATGCAGATTTTTTAAAGCCTAAGCCAACTATAGATTAGAAACATGTAGATACTTGGGGGAATGTCTGTATCAATTCATCTACCATCTGTCTGTGTCTCTCGGCCCCAGACTCAGTCCCGCTAAAGGCTGGGAAACACGCAACTTGGGGGGACGAAGGCCCGTGTTCCCGGTGCTCAGACAAGTGGAACGACAAGGCCAGAGGTCGGAGTCAGATCAGCCCTTTCTGTCCCGCCACCCAGGGAGCTGCTTGCAGAATTTGTACTTCCTGCCCCGCCAAGTTAGCCCATGCCAGCTTACAGTGTTGGGGGCCAGGCAGTGCTCCTGCAGGGGACACGGGCACTGTCCCATCCACGTGGGGACCCCTGCTGCCACTGCACCCACAGCAGGGCTCCCGATTCTGGGTGTCTATGCGTCTCACGGGAGGCGGGGCACCGCGCCACAGAGGCGGAGCGGGTGGCTCACAGGGGGCCACCGGGCAGCAGCAGCTGCATCTCTGCTCCCCTTTGACAGAGGTTCTCAGAGAGAACGTCAGCACGGCCTCTCTCAGGGGTGAACCAACAGCAGTCTGTTCACACCAGGGAAACGCCGTTAGAGCGGCCACAGAAATCAGGAGGTCACGCTGGAGTGCAGAGTCCATCATGAAGCGGAGGCCAATGCCGGGGACAGGAGCTAGTCCCGCAGAGAGGAAACCGAGGTCCAGCAGAGTGTCTGCAGGGCGGGAGGAGCGGGCGTGTGTCTCAGTCCATTCGGGCTGCTGGGCCCGCTCCCCACAATTGCGGGGCTCAGCACCAACAGAAGTGTCGCATCTGGTGGAGACTCCTCCAGGCGCAGAGCCACCCACTCCTGTCTCCTCATGTGCAGGACAGAGAGGGAGCAGGGCTCCTCAGGATGTGCGTGTGTGTGTAGGGGGTTGGGGGGGGTCTATGGGTTTTAATTTTATTGAAGGGACACTGCCAAGTGTCACACAGATGTAAGATGTGCATCATCATAAATGAACACCTGCATGTCCATTGAATTTACCAACACCGTATGATTGACCGTTGGCACCCAGTTTGCTCCCGTCCCTTCCATTGTGGGTGATCACTGATTAGATTCTACTGACAAAGTCAGTCTTTCTCCTCCCAACTCATCTCACAAAGCATGATTCCCTCCAGATCTATCATTATGGGATCTTATAAGGGCCCAAAAGTGATCAATGAGAACCTTCCCCGACATGACTTCATTTTACCCCTAAAACCACTTAATACCGCCATCCTGGGGGAGTGGGTTTCAACACACAACACTTAGCAGGTGGGGGAGAAACAAGCTGCCACCAGCCAACAGGGGACTCAAGCAAGCAAGCATTTCTGGTGACGAGCTGCGGGTAGAATGAGGATAAGAGACATCTAGGAGCTTCAGCCAGAGAAAGGGACAGGTGGGCCCACTTCAAAGACATCTTTGAAGACACCAGACCCAACCCACGCCAGCTCCGAAAATCACAAAAAATCATACTTGTCTGGGCAATGATCTAAGTATAGAGATCAAAAGAGATCACCAGGTTCCAGGGGAAAATAATTAACAAGTCAACCTCAGCCAGATACATCCTGGAAGTTTTTGAATTTCAAGGACACAGAAAAAAAGTTCTGAAAATGTCCGGAAATGAACCCGAATTTGTCACCTACCATGTAATAAAAGTCAGATTTCTCTTCTAAATATAAGACAACCAGATGCAGCCTAAGAGTTTGATGGCAACATGTGACCCAAGAGCTTGCTACACAACCCAGTCATCTTCTACCCATGAGAAAATAAGTCTCAGATAAGCAGAACAGCCTCAAAAAGATTCCACTCATACAAATCTGCAAGAACGACTTGACACCATACCTATAAATTAAGAATGGGCATTAAATAGTATTAAATAACTGGCATTTATTTTTTACCGTCTTGAAATCTGTAACAAGAAAACGCTTCAGTGAAACTACTCACGGGCATGCATGTCCCACTGTTCACATCACAGTGAAAACCGCACAGTCTCCACAATGACAGATGATGTCCCGTGGGGACAGGCTGACCACCAGAATGCTAATGTGATAAAGATGTGAACACCGTGAGGACATAATTTGAATGCTCTACTCAGGGGAAAGGAGAATGCAGTGTGTGTGTGTGTGTGTGTGTGTGTGTGTGTGTGTATAATAAAAAGAAAATATTTACAGCAAAGGAAATATATACCATATAAAGACTTGGAAGAAGTATCTCAAAATATCAGCAGTGACTGTTTCAGGAAAACTGGGCTATAATTTGCACCTTTTCTCCTCTTTGTTTTCACTTTCCTGAATTTTCCTCATGAGCTACTTTTCCAGTCGGCGAAAATGTTAAGGTGACAGTATGAACCTAATGGAGAGAAAACAAATATCAACTATGCAAATAACAGCAGTTCCTGAGTCTGAAGACTAAACAGATAGGGCTGGCAGTTTAGGTGGAAAACATTTACGGGATGGAGAAACCCAGAAGTTAAACGAGCTCACCAGGCTCCAAGTAAAAACGGGTAAGAACTGATGGCAAGAAAACACGTGGGAAGGAAGAGAGATTTTTTTGAAGCAGGGTTGCCTTGGGTTTCTTTATCACCTAATTTTAACATGAGACTATAAGGAGATGATAGACTAAGATTTCTTTAAGAGAAACTTAGTGCTAGGACTGGAAGGAAGACAAATGCCATTTTTATTAGACAGTGGTAGGGTCCCCACTGAGACGGGGTAAGTTGACTGCTGATGCCTTTCTCTTGAAAAACAAGGACCCAACATGGGACGGATGGGGGAGAAGAGAGTAGGAATAACCTTGCATGAAAAAATCGCTACGGAACCTTATTAACACAGGTGAAGAAGACCCCATCCCACAATTTGGAAATATGAAAATTCCGTGAAAGTGGGTGTTCTATTCCTGACACTAGACATGAATAAAAACTCAACAGGGGAATGTTGCTAATTAGTATAAGGAACTATGGTTATTTGATGGAAGACACAGACGACATTTTTTACAATGACTGCTGAGAAGTCTGATGTCAAATCTCCAGATGAAACTGATGAAGAGGAAAAGAATCCAGGGAAGGAGAGGAGAAACAGGAGCATTGAGAGGCTAAAACGTACCTTCACACAAAGAAACACAAGATAAGCTCTGTGCATGGCGCTCAGACAGCGGTGGGGAAACTCGGTGCTCTGATTTCCAGCAAGCAGCAGGCTTCTGGCGCCCAAAGACGTCCCTCAGAATTGGGGAACGCTGCACTGCCCGGGCCTGGGGTGACATGGCGCATACGGTCCACACGGACGTAGCGGTCCCTGGAAGCCTTGTAGCAGCGAGCGAGGGCCGAAGTTTCAAGGGCAGTGCGCTAGCAAAGTTGAGGTGGAAGGCCAGGATGTGACCACATTTGGACAAAAGCTTTACTCGCAGAGCTCCAGACCCCACACACTGCAGGTTTCACAAAGGGCTCTGACTTACTGGCTCTTCAACGCCCACGAGACACATGGCTCCCAAACCTGTGATGCAGTGAACGCACAGCAGGACCGAATCTGCCTTAGCTCCGCCGAATGAGGAGGGATGGGCGCATCTCGGTCTGTTTGGGCGGCTGTCACCAACCCACAGAAGGGTGGCTTTCAACACTTACTTCTCACAGCTCTGGAGGCGGGCATGGCCCGGACCAACACGCAGGCCCAGCCAGTGTCAGGTGAGGGCGCCCTCCCCTGGGTCACACATGGGCATCTCCCACTGTCCTCATGTGGGGGAAGGGGCAGGGAAGGGAGGTCCCAGGGGTCTCATGTACAAGGGTTCTAATCCCATCACGAGGCTACTGCCCTCATGACCTCATCCTCCCCTAAAGGCCTCACCTCCTAACACCGTCGTCTTGGAAGTGATGGAGGAACGCAGCATTCAGTCTGTAGCAGGGCACCCATGGAAAACAGGCGCCCCTCCTCCTGGGAGCTTTTTGGGCTTCTATCTGCTGAGAGATGGCTGAGGCCCTGGGCCGCACCAATTTGAGCCAATTCTGCATTCAACCCAACCCCAGGGATGCGGAATAAAGCACGTCAGGGAGGGCTGGGCACCCCTCAGGCAAGGGCTCTTCCCCTGAGTCGGAGTGTGTCTTCACTGTGTCTGCTTCATTACGACAGACAACACTGATCATTTAGCACGGGGCTGCACTGAATACAAATAGCATGCCAGGGTCCATCCTCAAAAAGCTGCAATTCCAAGCAGAGTCCCCAGACCACGTAAAACACCCACAAGTATGTTCATGTTGATTACGTATCAAAAAGGATATTTTGAAGATAACATGTTAAACATGTCACCAAAGTTAATTTCACCTGGATTTCCCCTCACTCTTTAAATCTGACCACAAGAAACTTTTAAACTGCATTCGTGGCTCATCTGATAGTTCTATTGGCGAGTCCTACACAGCGCTTAATAGACTATTGATAATAGATTATTGATAAGAACAATCAAGCTTTTTTTCTTTATTTTTTTAAAGGAAACGTACAGGCAGGAATGAAGGCAAGTAGGCAGACAGAAAGAGAGAAGAGGCATTCAATTTTATTTCCCTTCAGTTGTTCACTCCAGCTACTTCCCCCAGGACCCAGGCCTCTAAGGCAGGAGCATGTGGCCTGTGACCTTCTGAGGTGAGTAACCTAACTGCTCCTCCACCGGGGGCGCCTGCAAACAACCAGTCAACATGGTCGCTGTCTACCGTACAGACTGGTCTGAGACGTGAGCGCATGTAAGAGTCACCTGGAACGCTGGTTAGTGATGACTCACTGAGATACCTGCAAAGTGTGAGTCGGCAGGTCGGGAGTGGCCCCAGTATCACCTTCATGACAGGTTCCCAGGTTGCATCGCTGCTCCGGGTGGAGGAGGAGACTGACAACCACTGTCGGCCACTATCACTGCGCTGACCAAATGCATCCCACCGCCTACAGCGTCTGAGAACTGACTGGAGGAAAAGGCTGTGTTTGCACTGTGCAGTGCCTCTGCTTGGCCACCCTAAAATTTATATAAAAACCAACAAAAACTTTACAATACAAGTCTCTCGCATGTTCAGTCTGGGATCTCACCACAAATCTGATGAATGTCGTAAGATTTATCCAGTTTTCAGAGCTCTATTATTAGGGAAGCTGCTTCCCTCCCCATGAAAAAAAAAAAATCCCATTAATCTAGAATAACCCAGAAGTTATTACAGCAAGAGTTACAGTGAGTCAGGCCAGATTTAGGGCCCGGGCTGCAGGAGCTGATGTTCACGGGCTCTGAAATACAGAGGGGAAGGAAGCAGAGCGCTTCTTATTAAAACCTGAACTCTGAAACATACTCTAAATCTGCTCCCTCCGACCCCACCGAGCTGGCAGCCCTTTCTCCCTGTTGCAGTCACAGGCAGGAAGGCTGGGTAAGAGGGGCGTCCGGACCCCGGCTCGTTCCTTCTCCTAATGGGAAGGCAGAGCATGTCTGAGTGAGAGTTTAAGATCGATTTCCTCCCCGAGAGCTGAGCAACTCCTCCCCAGGGCGACGCCAGGTCAGCTGCAGGAGAGCATGAGAATAACTGGCCCCGGGGGGCCTGACAAAGATCCCCGCCACCTCCCACTTCGCTGGACTTCTCAGCGCTATGTGAGGCCATGAAAGGATTTTAATGCCATTCTGGTGACATGTTGAAGCTGCATTCTGCCGTTTTCCGGGGACAGAGAGGTTGACATCCGCATCTCTCACCAGGGAAACGGAGCTGCGTTTCCCGTCACCACTTAGGGAGACCGTCGGCACGTTTCACGTGGTTTAACTAGTTAGTTCTCGGTGACGAGCTATTTCTGCACAGTCGCTGCTTAGGCCCAGAATTCGGTCCCCGGAGCCCGCTGACTCGGGTTCCTCCGCGAGGGACCACCGTGCGGCAGAGATAGACGGCCGCGCGCTCCATCCTCGGTCACACGGAAAATGCTCCCAACGCGTCACCATCGGTGACAGGCCCGCCAGACGCGCCACACCGGTGGGAGCGGCTGCATCAAGAGACCACAGCTGTGCGGCGTGTGGGGCAGACGGAGCCTCGGCTGTGGCTGGGGATGCAGACTAGTGTGACCTCTTCGGAAAGCAGTGTGGCGAGTCCTCGAAAGAAAATAAGGTGGGTCTGCTGCCGGAGCCAGCGACACTAGCCTCGTCACAAACCACGAGAACGCAGACTGTCGGAGAAACATCTCTGCGCCCGTGTCCACAGCAGCGTCGGCCAAGACCGACACAGCTTATACGAGCGGACACCGGAGCCGCAGCCTGTCGTCCCGGAACGTGACACAAGGTGAAACCGTGCCCCTTGCAGCAACTTTTATGAACTGGCTTGTTCTCGCGAAATAACACAGAAAAAGAGAAGCCCAGGATGGTGTCACTCATGTGGGGTATAAAGAAACAAACACCTGACAAATCTCAACAAAATCCTCGGGAAGGACACGGATCGGTGTCCCCATCGGGGTGGGGGGAGGAGGGCAGGGAGAAGGGGGCGGGCGAGCTGAGGCTGCACCCTGGAGGCGGGGGTGCGACATGCCCAGACTGAGCTGTGAATGCAACATCCTAAAATGCATACAGCCGTGTAAACTAAAGCAGAAATAAAACAGTGTGTATATTAAAAATAACCTGGCGTGTCCTGGCCTGCTGTCTAGCACATCCCAGGTCCTGGGTCTCAGACCTCGAACTGGGCAGCGGGCGTGGGGGAAACAACCGAGACGAACGACTCAATAAAAACGCGCTTCTTCCTCCTCTTCCTGCCTGCCTGTCTCTGCTCGCCTGCATTCCTGCCTGCACCCTTCCTTAAAAAAATACAGTAAATCCTCTGAGCTGAAGAAAATAAACACTCATATTTCTGTTGACTGTATTGATTCACATAAAGCATTTTAATTTTACCCCACAATTCCTGGGCGTTCAGAAAGCTATTCTCTAAAAGGAAAAACAAAAATCCAAGAAGGTTCCGAGTAACTCCTCCAGAAATACACAGCGGAAAGTGTCACTTCCACTCCCCACATTGAGCGCTGGCCTCTCCAGAGCAAATCCCGCGGCCACCATTCTGATGCAGACTCGGAGAACACCTGCTGCGGGGCCATGCGTCTCTGTGCACACGCAAATCTCGTTGACTTTCACTGTAGTGAGGTTATGCTCAGAGCAGCAGAAACGCACCCAATGTTTTCATGTTTAGGAGATTAAAGAGGAAGAACGTGTGTGTATGTGCGTGTGTGTGTGCACATGTGTGCGTGTGTAAGGGGTGTTTTGCAAGAAGCACACTATAGCTCTCCCTCTGCCGGGCCGCATCGTCGTGGACCAGGGAGCCTGGCGCCATCCCGTGGGCTGAAGCTCAGATGCGGAGGGAGGGCTGTCAGGCACGGAGCGTCATGGATTGCGGTCTCCGTGGGGGTTCTGAAAACAGCCGCCCCAGAGACCAAGGGACAGCTGTAGTTGAGTCTGGGGGAGTCAGATGTTACACAGAGACTGGCGTCAAGTCACACCCAGGTGCGGCCCAGGCCTGCCAGCACCTGGCTGGTGGTGGGGCCTCCCCCGAGGGAGCTGGCTCTGCCAGAAACCGACGCTCCAGCTGTGAGACGGGCCGGGCAGCTGCTGGGGCTGGACACTCTCCCACCTGCCACGGGGTGCCCAGAATGTGCTTGTCCCGCGCCTCACTGGCCCCTGCTCCCAGCACCCCACCCAAGAAACCGGGGAGCTCTGAGGCCAACCTCCAAACTGTGTGGAGCGCACCCTCCTTAAACGCTGCCCAGCTCGCTCTGGGAAGTGGCCCGTCAGCGCCACCTCCCTAGTGAGGCGTCCACCCGGGCCTGGTGAGCTGCAGGGCTTTGCTCATCCGTGCACGGCTCACGCGGCGGGGAGAGCCGGCGCTGGCCCTCGGCGTCCTTCTCCCTGGGGCCCGCCAGCTCGCAGACAGAGCCTTGCTGCCCTACGCATGTCCTGTGAGGAGGAAAGAAAGGCAACTTCCCCGCCCCAGCAGTTCGCATGTTCAGGGGTGCAGAGCGGTGTGAAGTCTGCTGGCCGCAGTCAGAGCGCAGACACTGGACCAGGGCCCGGAAACAGAACCCACCCGCGCAGAGGGCAGCCGGGAGCTGCAGCGGGGCTGCGGGCACCAGGGAGGGCACGTGGGGGCCCCTCAGATGGAGACCTGGTGGAGCCAGACGCTTATAGGAGGGGATAAACGCACTGATACGTTTTATGTATGCTTGTCTATACACACACGCAAATACACACATCACACGTGTGTGCGCACATGTATAGATGCATGAGCACATGCAAACACGCAGGAACAGTACACTGTGCATGCAAGACATGTGCATCCACGTGCGTTTGTGTACACACGTGTACAGATGCACATACATATATGCACACACCTGCAGACATGCACACATGTATGCATTTAGGCACATATTTGTGTGTATATGTGTGCAGATACACACACACGTGCGCGTGCACACATGATTTCTCCCCTTGGGGACACTGCCCCTCCTTCAGCAGTCTTCTCAGCGCTCCAGGACTCAGTCCAGGAAGGAAAGTGGAAACGGACAAGGAATGAAAACTTCTACAAAGCAGAGGCCGTCTCAAGCCCGCGGCCTGCAGACGACTGGCTCCTGGTGTCCCGTAGAACTCCGCCCCGCTGGTTTGAGGAGACTGGACTCTTCATCCCCTCCACAGCCTGCAGCTGACTCGGGCTGCCTGCTTCCCTCTTCACATCCCTTCTTTCTCCATCCACGTGGGCTGTCACCCCCACCTGACGTTGCAGCCTCTGAGTCCTAGTGCCCTGGTGGCTTCCGGCCTTTGGCTGAGACACGTTCTGCCATCACTGTCCCCGGCCCTGAGGGTGCAATGTCACCTGCTTCAGGACAGAGGTGCCACTTCCGTCCTGCTCCACTTCCTCTGAGGGAACCCCCCTTTCAGGCCCTCCCCCCGGTAGGGGAAGACTCTGCCAGAACATGACTTTCCCGGTCATTTCCCAGTGGAAAGCTGCCGCTGACTTTTCCTTATGCCAGCACTGCACCCCAGCTCCCTCCCCGAGCTCGGCCTCCAGGTCAGGGCGCTGCTTCCACGTGCCCCCACACTCTTCATCCCCCACCTTGAGCCTGGCGCCCCACGCAGAGGCCCGGGCCCGGGGAGCAGCTGGGCACCCCTCCGTGTCCCCAGGAGAGGGGTGCGGCTGCCGTGAGCATGGGGACGTTTTCTTGTGCATCCAGGCAGAGCACGAAGCCATCTAAACGCAAAGTGGGTGTGAGTCTGACTTTGGAATAACAAGCGCCCCCAGGGGCGCTTAGGAATGGTCCCCAATAAAGAGGGGAAGGAGTCACGGGCTTCAAAGTCCACCTCAGCACCTAGGGTGTTGGGGGTTTAGTAAAGCTTTTTAATTTCATTTTGTTTTGTTATGACTTCACATGCCAGCACGTGGAGGAGGACTCTCCCTCGGTCTGTGCGCTCCACATCACTCGACATCACCCCCACGAGAGTCCCCACCTCGCTGACCGTGAGAGTCATGCCCGCTCCCGCCACGCTGTCAGCGGCCGGGTGAATATTCACTGTGCACCAGCGACCGCTTGGAGTACTTTTCCTGAGTGTGCTATTACTCTCATAAGGACCTGAGTAAGCCCCGACTGCTACCCACATTTTACCAGTGAAGGCAGGTAAGCCCACCAGGCGACAGCCAGCTGGGCCCACCCTGAGGGACTGGCGTCCGGGCCGGTGCTGAGCTGCCAACGCGCTGGGCCCTGGGTCTCTCCCTCTGGGTGGCTGCACTGACAGTTTCATTACTTGTGTCTGACATTTCAGCCATCTTCCCTTCACGTGCCAGTGCTCTACCAGTTGGGCTGAATTCACTGTCCAAGGGAACAGAACCAACAGCGTTTCAGAAGTCACCTGTGCGCCCGTTTGCTGGACGCGCCAGGGAATTGCAAACACGCGAACACGTCATCCCCACCCATCGGACTGCCCACCTGTCATGTCCTCTATCCTGATCCCTTTTCTATATGCTGATTGGAGGGCCTGGAATCCTCTTTGCACATAAAATGTTCCCTCAAAATACCATCAAAGTTAGTTTCACAATCGTGTTTACATAATAGGCCCTGATTTTTGGTGATTCAATGATGAGCACACATTACAGATACTCTTTTCTTAAAAAGGAGAAAGTCTACCTTAAAACAGAATAAAAAGACAGGAAAATAAGCATCTTTTGAGAAAAGCAAATAAGTAACCAGGAAGGACGAATAACGATTCAAACTCCAAGGGCCTGTTAAGGTGTTAGCCGGTGTCTGGTCGGTCGTGACGGGCAGCAGAGGGTCCATTTTTACAGTAAGGCTCCTGTGACTCCAGGAGGGGCCGTCACAGCGCCCGCAGGCTGCCTGGTCACTCAGCAGCAACGCACGCACAGGCCTTACCTGAGACTGGATCAAGCGAAACGGGAGCCGCTCACCTCACAGTGGAGCCTTCTCCTGCAGCGGGACTGTCCCGGCGCCCGACTCTCAATCTCCGTGGGACAATTCCAGCTGTCACGACCCGAGAAGGTAAGAAGTGCAGGAGCTTGGAGGAAATCCAGTCCACACTATCAGATTGAGACCCAGGGGCTCAGTGGGGCCCACAGCTGCCTGTGGCCATGTCAGCAGCCAGAGACAGATGGGCATGGAGTCCTCCTCCGGGATCCCTCTCTGGGCGCCTCTGGGCTTCCTGTCACGTCCTGAAAGTAGAAAGGGCCCGGCCGTCACCAGATGTAGACCCTCCAGGACCCACACGGGCCAGGCCTCCTGCTCCAGCGCCTTCCATGCAGGAGACTTGAGTTCAAATCAGGTAATTCAAATCACCAGGGCTGGGGCATGGCCTCCACCAGCCCACAGAGGCCCCTCACCTGCCACCACCTGTCCCCTAGTGACCAGCTCCTGCGAGGCTGCACTCCCGAGGCCATCAGCCACCTCTTTAGACCCCAGGGCTCTGGGAGCTTGGTTAAACGTTCATGCCAAGCGTCAGAAACGGCACCCGTGGGAGAGGCGCCATTGGGGGCAGCACTTTGCCCGCAGGCAGGGAGCGCGCAGGCTGGCCTTCCCGCCCCGGCTCGGGGATGAGGGTGCAGAGCGGGCCTGCAGGTGCAGCAAGGCTGCAGATCCTACTTCTGGGAGTCCCCCGCCCACCCCCTCAATGTGGCCTGGGTATCCGCTTGTCCCTCTACTCATGTCTGTCCTCCGGCTGAGGTCAGAGAGTGAGGCCCGAGCGCTGTGCAGTAACGATGTCAGGCACTGCCACGAACACTAGGTCATGGAGATAAGAGGCCAGACGGTGCAGGAATATGAGCGTGGAGAAGCCAGCGCGCAGGCTGCCCCGTGTCACGGTCCTGCTGGACAGGGCCGGCCCCGCACACCCGGGCGGAGGACACACACCTCGTGTGGAGGGCTGCGTGTGATCTTCCCAGGATATCGGGCCGGCTTTATACTAGATGCATAAAAGGTTCTGTCCACATCTCTTTATCACCATGACTGCTGCATCACCCAGGCTGACATCCTCTCTGCCCGGCAAGAGCCGACCCTCCGCCTCAGCCGTGACTCCTGGCACGGACTCCAACCCACGCTGTCTCCTCACCCGTTACCTGCTGCTCGCAGCCCGCAGGGGATTCTTATCCTGCCTGGACACTTTTCTGCAATCAGCCATTCTCTGCATCAAAAACTCAGGCTCCAGTGGACAGCTTCATAGTCCCCTGCGTCTGCAGATCTACCCACTGGCCTCTGTGTCCCCAGATTCCACTCTCTCGGCCCTCCTGGCTGGCTCCGCAGGTGCTGTGGGGCTAGACTTGAGTTTTGCAAAGCATGCAGGGCACCAGTGGACAGCCACTGAGCTGGGGGACTGGAGAGCTCACGAGTTGGCATTTCAAGGCACCTCCACAGTGAAATAAATGCGAGGCTCTCCGCACCCAGCGTGGCTTAGGCTCACAGCCTAAGACGTCACCCCAGTGGGAACAAGGCGTGTGGCCGGGGCAGGCGCCAGCCTGGAAAAGGTCAGGGAGGCGCAGAACCCCTCACGTGCAAGTGCAGGGGCTTTCTTCCCCAAAGTTAGACAGGACGCACGGGAAAGGGGACAGCTTCTGCCAGGACCTCAACCAACGCTTCAAGGAACATGAAAATGCAGGAACAGGCCACCACCGTGGGGGCACAGCAACTCGTCAACGACTACCCCCCAGAAAAGGAGACGCAGGAATCGTCTCTTAGAAAATTCAAAATAATGGGTTTACCACAGAGGTGCAAGGATGCTTCAACACATGCCAATCAACACCCGTGACACCCACACAACAGAGTGAAAGATAAAAGCATCTTCATCTCCACAGGTGCAGAAAAAGCTCATGACAAAATCTAACACCTTCACGATAAAGCTCTTGAGAAGTTACGTAGCGAAGGATGAACCTCAACATAATAAAGACAAATTGGACAGGAAAACGTAAAATCGTCTTTGCAGATGACGTGATCATATACACGGAAAACCCAAAAGACGCCACAGGAAAGCGCTAGAGCCAACAGATGGGTTCAGCAAGGTGGCAGGATACGAAGTGAGCAACGACATTCTCTACGTGAATCATGAACTACCTTCAAAGGCAGCTGCAGCAGGGCCGGTAAACTGGGTGGAAGGAACGAGTGTGCGGTGAAGGAAGAACTGGGATGGTGCTGTGAGCTTAAGGTATTAGATACAGATGTTGGTTTACAGTGATGTCCGCCTTAGATCTCTACAGTGTTCATGCGGTGTTGCTTCACTAAGATTAATTTTCAAATTCCATTTACGATGCACTAAAAAGAATACTCAGGAATGATTAAATCCAAGAGGTGAAAGATCAGCACACTGAAAACTAAGAACATTCATGAAAGACACTGCAGAAGACACACAAGTGGAATGACGTCTCAATCTCATGAATTAGCATAATACATATTGTTACAACGTCCACACTACTGAAGGCATCTAGAGTCAGCACAACCTCTACCAAATTCCCATGGCAAATTTCACAGAAACAGAAAAAATAATCCTAAAATTCACCTGGAAGCCACAATAGATCCCAACTGGCCAAGGTCAGTCTGAGCAAGAAAAAAAAAAACATGGAAGCCTCACACTTGCTATTTCATGGTATATTACAAAGCTGCTGTCATCAAAATTACATGGCTCCGGGCGCACCATGATGGCCTAGCCGTCTGTACGCCTGGGAGCAGAGCCACATACGTCCCAAGGTGCCTGGTTCAAGATCCTGGTCGCGGGGAGTAACCAATGTGAACGAATAAGTGCTTCTTCCCCGTCTCTTCCTGCCTTCCTGCCTACTTGCTTTCACTCCTGCTGCACCTTTGGCAAAAAACAAAGCAAACCAATATGGCGCTGAGAAAAAGAAGACACATAGATCAATGGAACAGGTTACAGAGCCCAGGCGTGTAATATCAACGAAGCTTCTAGAACGGCCAAAGAAGACAAATGGGGAAAATCTGTTCAACACCAGTGCTTCTGAGAAAACTGGAGCTCTATATGCCCACACCTTGAAACGCAAGACAAGAAGTCACAGGGAGGCTCACTCTCGTGGCTAAGGTGGCTGAGACGCTGGTGTGCAGACCACCTGCTGCCCAGGGCCTGGGTTCAGGAGCTGACACTGGTGTGAAAAACCAAAGTATGAACAAGTCAACAATCCAGATGCGTCTTCCTCCTCTTCTTTCTTTCTTTCTTTAAAAATGCTTCTTCCTTCTCTTAAAAAAATTCATAGGGGAAAATTTCCTTGACTTTTGGTCTTGGCAATGATTTAATGGATATAACACCAAAAATACAGTCAACAAAAACAAAAATAAACAAGTGGACTACACCAAACTAAAAAGCTTCTGCAAATTCAGGGAAATAGTTGACCGAGTGAAACAGAACGGAAGAAAATATTTGCAAGCTATGTATCATATGAGGGATTTATATTCAAAATATGTTAAGAATGCATACACTTAATAGTAAAAATAAATAAATAAAATGAACAAGGGACCGAAACAGGCATTTCCCAGAGGAGACATCTAAGTGGTATATGAATACAATGCTCAGCATCACTAGTCCCCAGGAAAACGAAGATTAAAAAACACAGTAAGAAATAACTCACTCCCATTAAAATGACTATTATCAAAAAGATGAGCGATAGCGCTGGTGAGATTGTGCAGGAAAAGGAGCCCCAGTGAGTGTCCGCGAGGCTGTAATTGGAGCAGCCACGGCAGAAAGCCAGTTGCCCCCCTTCTGGGTACATGCCCGATGGAGGGAAAATGGGCTCTCAGAGAGACACCTGCATCACCGTGCTCTCTGCAGCGCTGTTCACAGGAGCCAAGATACGAAAACAAAGGGTGCTCACTGTGCTGAACGGAATGAGGTCCACACACACACACAACAGAAAACCATTCATTCTCAGAACAAAAACAACAGCGGCGTGTCTTGCCCCTTGTAGCGACATGAATGAACACAATCAACACCGTGATGGGGAATGAGATGTCAGACACAGAGAGACATGCATGATCTCACTCACGTGTGGAACCTAGAAAAATCCAAGTCTCAGAAAGTACAGCAGTGCTTACTGGGGGCTGGTGGTGATGAAAATGTTGATCAAAAGTTACAAACTGAACGTTCAGCTTTAGGATTAAAGTTTTCTGAAGACTGAATGTACAGCATGACGATGCAATTAAAATAATGCATTTTTGGTCAACTATATTGAACACGGATTGAACCAATATAAACAAAAAAAACATATACTTGTATTTTAACTTTAAATTTACTGAAAGTGTAAATCTTAAGTGTTCTCAACACACCACACACACAAACACATGCATATGCAGTTCCGCTATATCATTGGTGTTTGAACTACTTCTACTCTCTGCAACCTTGTACATTGGTATCTATATATATAGATATATCTACATTGCTGGACCAGGAGAAGGGTGCGGACCCAGGGTGGCTGATGGCTTCTTTGATGAAGGGAGGGCTAAAGACATAGAAGAATAAGAGCTCCTCCTTTGCCTTGGGACTGTCCTGCATTCTTCCCGTCAGAGTGGGGCATCCACAGAGACCAGCTCTGGGAGACTTGCGTGTTCTGTGCAGCCCCTCACACTCACATGATGATGGACATTTAGGTTGCTTGCTTGTCTTGGGGCTTTGAAGATGCTGCAATGGCCTTGGAGAGACAACAGCTCTTCGAGCCAATGAGGTCAATTCTTTCCGCTCTGCCATGAGGACATTCCACGAGGGAAATCAGCCAGTCACAGGAGGACGAACACTAGGTGACTCAAGGCTTAGGTGTCACTTACCAGCACTCCAGGTTGCACTTAAAATTGTATAAACAGGACGCATCCCATGTTAAGTTTCTTACCAGAGTAAAGCAAAAAAGAAAGAAAAGGCTATCCTGGGTGAAATGAGCTCTAGAGGGCTAAATGTACAAGCTCGATCCAAACGCTGCTGGTACCCTCACCTCCAGCACACCCTAAATTCATCACTGCACCCTGAATCAGGGCTGTGCAAGCTCCGCTAAAACTGATGGGCACATAAATTATGAACCAAAAAGTTTCTTCAAGAATGATGCAACGGCTAAACCTCTTTAGGTTTCAAGCACTTCACCGAGCTGTTGATAACTTGAAAACCTACACTGCGTGCTCAAATAATTAAAACACATAAAAGTATTTTTTAAACAAGGAGACAGTGGGTCAGCTTTAAATGTTTACACGGTCATCATCAACTATGAAGAAACGTCAAAGAATTCTTTATTTCAGAATACAAAAAAATTGAGTTTAAAGTTTTCTTTTTTTTGGTCAAAAGACACAGCTAGTTTCTGGTTGCTCGGCTGCCAAGCTAACAGCCAAGACAGTTTGTGCAAAATCCAAGGA
The DNA here is from genome assembly GCA_004363575.1 of Solenodon paradoxus. Lineage (NCBI taxonomy): Eukaryota > Metazoa > Chordata > Mammalia > Eulipotyphla > Solenodontidae > Solenodon > Solenodon paradoxus. Next base: position 47,425 of record RJWH01006134.1, read on the forward strand.
CCGAGATTGTGACCTGGGGTTGAGGGAACAGCCAAAATGAACAAACAAGCAAACTAAAAGTGCTTCCACCTCCACACCTCCCATTCTTAAAAAAATGGCTCCTTCTTCCTCTCCCTTCCTTTCTCTCTTAAAAAAAGAGAAAAAAGACATAACACCCAAGTGGACATCAGATTTTATTTTTGCTGATTAAATGGACTGAGCTGTACTGACATATTGTGTGCTCTCTGAGGCAGACAGTAATATACTTTTTATCACCTTCTAAGTAACTGTTCTTTTAAAACACAATCAAACAAACATTATTTAGAGACTGAACACTTTCCAAGGGAGTTAAGGCTTTAGTTCCCTTGAAAACAAACAGCGATATCTCACAGAGAAATAGAAAAACATCTCATAATATGAGTATGTGGACTTGAAAGCCATTATCATGATAAATTAAATCTATAAAGACTATAATTTACTCATCCACTATAAGAACTAATATTAAGTGACCGAATGTGAAAACTTTGAATGCTGATGGCTTTTTCCTGAATTACTTTATGATTATTACTGAATAATTACAATTTACTGAGTAATTATTAAATTAATCGATGCTATTCTATAATACATAGCACAGAACTACAGGAGATTAAATACAGGGAAACTCAATTGTTCTACTAAGTAATTAATATTTCTGAAGAGACAGATGGAAAAATGAATCTTCTAAACTATGACGGAGCACAGTAAGTGTAATTTGAATGCTTCAAATGTTTATGAAATTGAAAAGGGGAAGCTAACTTTGTATGTTTTATCAAGCAATAATTTTTTAAATCTCTTATTGATTCTTCTCTTTAAAAAACTCACACCTGTAATGGTTTTTATCAAAAACAAAGACCATGGTGAGATGGGCTGAAACTGGAAGCATCAACAGTGTTGAGGAGAAGGGGAGATGGAGCAGCTGGCATAGAGAAGAGCATGGAGGTCTCTAAAAAAATTAGAATAACCCGATGACCCACCAATCCCTCTTCTGAGTGTTTATCCAAAGAAAAGGGAATCAGGATCTCAGACACATGGCTGCACCGCGTTCACTGCAGCTCTGCTCAGTCACCGCTGTGCACCGCTGACGATGAGCAGACACGGAGCAGGCGTGTGCATACGCTGGAGTATTATGAGCAGCCTTTACCAAGAAGGCGTCTTTGGACAGGTGACAACATAAATGAGACTTGAGGACACTAAGCTCAGTGAGGTCCATCAGTCCCAGTATGACAAACACTGTACGATCTGCCTATTTCGGGTCCGTGAGGCAGTCAAGCCCGTAGAGCGTCATGTGTGGCTCTGGCAGGAGGAAGTGGGGAGTGGCCGACCGGCCGACATAAAGTCCACTCAATACCAGATGGATAAGTGCTGGACATCGGTACCTGCTGTGCAAGTTAGCAACACAGTATTATACTCTTTAGAAATCTGTGAGGAGGGTAGAATTCACAGTAAGTAAATTAAAAAAAAAATAGTCTAAAAAACTCATCGGAGAGATACTAGTTATAGATTCAAATAGTTCAAGAAAGCTTTTAATAGTAAGAACTCAAAACCAAGTAAGGTCTATGTAACTACTAAAATTTTCCCTCTACACTAAATTCTATCAGCAGAGAGTAAGACTATGATCTGGGGAAGAGAAGCTAAGAGCGGGCAGGATTCCTATCAACAGAGAAGTGAAAGAGGATATTTAACTGAGGCTCGCACATTACATTGGATTGTATATTATATCAGATCAGATCAGAAACTGCAGAAGAGGCACACACTGGTGGAGCAGTGATTTCGTCAGCCTCCTCTGGCCAAGAGCACCTTATATCTGGGGTTGGAGAAACAACCAAGATGAAATAACAAGTGCTGCTTCCTTCGCTCTCCTCCTCCTGCCTGTCTCTGGCCCCCTTCATTCTTGCCTGCATTTTTCTCTTACAAAACGAAAAACAAATTGCAGAATAAGAAAATACGCTGCTGTGGCTAGCACACAGTTTTTATATAAAGGAACACAGCTAATCAATATTACTTTAACCGGGAGAAGGCAAATTGTGGCAGACTCGACAGTGAACATGAGATGTTCCTCATGTAGACAAGGATTAGATCTGACTAGGGTATGGAAATACAAAAATGAAGGCTACTCAGGAAGACAGCATGTTTTTCAAGGTGGAATAGAAGGAAGTGACAATGCAGAAAGTTGGGAGCGACACGAATGGAACCCAAGAACTGAAAGGGAGAAAGACATTCTATTAAAGAAAAATCACAATCCTTTTTGAGCTTTCAGAATCAACTAGCTGTTAAGATTTTTAAAAAGTGGAAGAGATTGCTTCTATTATAATTGTTCCAAGAAAAACTTAGTGGAAGGAATTGCATGGAGAAGTGAAAACCAAACTAAACCCTCAGGGATTGCAGCAATATTGCCACGGCACACACTCTGAGTGGACTCTGCGCCCCACTCCTGTCTGGGAAATGATTCCTTGCTTCTAACCTCGTCAAGCGGTGCAGTCAAATTTGCTGAAACAAAGAAAATGAGACCAGTTCAAACCTTACGGGATTGTCTGTGAGCTCTAGTAGAGAACAAAAGCAATAAGGAATTCATAAAATCAATAGTTTTAGAAAACAACTTTGTGAGGGGAAAAAAGACATACTTTCTAGATAAGAAAATAATATTTTCATTGCCAAGAGTCTAGGATGGGTCTAACAAAGATTTAGCATATAACTATAACAGACATTGATGCTCACTTTGAAATACTGCTCTCTTCTCTGAATTGTGTAGTTGGGAAAAATAATAAGCAAATCTCTCTAAGATGTGAAGTTTCCTGGGCATCTCCTAATTTGTTATCGCCGCAGTGAGTGTGATGAGATCCTCCCCCACTCCACTTAGACAAACAGATTGGGGCTGAGAGCTAGTCAGTTCCCTTAGCCAAAAACGTTCAACAGCAAATAATTAATGTCTAAATGATGTTGAAATCAAGGAGCAATTTAACCCTGGACAATTCAGGAAACTGAAATTTGTTGAAATGATATGACCTGAGTGCTAACAAAGCAATGGCTCCAGATTTACTGAATGTCTCAGAGTTCATCAACTCATCCATCAAACTTTTATTTGCATGGGAGTTACAAGGAAATTTAAAATGTGATTCCCCCATGAGCACACTGTCTAATGACATGACACACACAAATGAGCGTTTCAGAAGGAATTCTGGCCCATGCTACACCATGGAGGAACCTGGAGATGCTCTTCCGGTGAAATGAATGAGCACAGAGGGCCTGGTGCTGGATGAGTCTCCTTGCACAGGGTCTCTCAGCTAGGCAGATTGAGACAGCAAATAGAATGGGCTTCCAGGAGATGGAGAGCGCGGAGATGGGGAGATATTATTTAATAGACACAGTTTCAGCGTAGGGGGATGAAAAAGTGCTGGAAATTGATAGGGGTGGTTTTTGTACGAGACTGTGGATGTATTCCATGCCACAGAGCCAGTCATTTAAAATGGTTAAAATGCTAAATCTGGTGTTGTTTATGACTTACCATAAAAAGAGTCAAAAGGCTGGTAGAACAGTGGTTAGGTCAGCCACCTCCAAAGGAGCGCAATCCACATGCATCCCAAGAACCTGGGTTTGCTTCCTGGGTCCAGGAGGAAAACCCAGTGTGAGCAGCAAAGGAAAAATAAAATGTTTCTTCCTTCTCTCTTCTCCTGCCTGCCTGTCTGCTCGCCTTCATTCCTGCTGCACCTTTCTGCCCCACATACATACACCCCTTAATGCACAATCTTTGTGATGGAAATAACCCAAATTACCACGCCTTGCTCGTGAATCATACCATGGTTCTCTGTCTCTGAGCCTGCAGTGTCCTCCCTGCTGTGCTGTTTTTTACAAGGAGGTTAGGAAAGAATCACCTAAGGTTCCTCTCCAAAGCATCTGAGCAGCAGAGAGGGATTTATCATGAACTTCTGAAGCAAAGATGAGCCTCCAGACTCCTGTTTTCACGGTCGCCACCAAGAACCTGGCAGGGACACTAGCAATGTGCTCACATGGTTGTATATGTCTGTAAACTGAGTAAAAGGAAAATAATTGTTTTCTCCTTCCTATAATCAAAGGATTGTAACTGGTGACAACAGATTAATACCTGAAACTGGAAGTTCTTCCCCATAGAAGTCACTTTTAGATTTGAACTGTTGATTTGAATAAAAACCTACTTTTCACTTACGAATTCTCCTCCCTGCTCCTTTTCAGCAGTGAGGTGAAAAAAAATTAAGGAAAGAAACTAAGGAGAAATATTTTTAAATTGCTGTCTTAAGATTATAGCTCTTGAAAGAAATGATATCATTGTATAGCTAAATCATATGTTCCTACGTACTACATTATACTATTCTATGATACGATATAATATATCAATAAGTGAATATGTAAAGGAAATAATCTCCAAATATGTTAGAAACAAAATTAGAGGAAAAGCAAAGAAAAAATGTGATTAACCTCTTCCAATGTCTGTCTCTCCTCCTGAGTTTTGTCAGGATAGGGAGGGAATGCTGAGGGTTCCTGAGGTTGAAGCTAATCTGTCTAATAAGTGGTGGCCAATGGCAGTAACTCGTGACTGAGCAGATTCCAGGTAGTGACAATTATCACTTTCTGGCCTGAGCTAGTTTGTGCCAACAAAGACACAGCCGTGGCGGCTGGGAAGAGCGGAGCAGCGCAAGCCCCCCTAAAAGCCCTGCAACCAATGGCAAAGTTAAGTGAGCTCCGAAAATCAACGAAAATCCTGAAACAACGCTTCTCAAGAAAATATGTTCAACATCATTCGTTTTTCATCATGGCCAGTCCAAGTCACGCTGGCATAGCGCTTCAGGTCCAAATGACAAATCACTTTGGAAAACGGTTAGTCATTACTCAACAAGCCAGGTGGAAGGTCCCTGCCGAGGTGCAGAAGCAAGAAGAAAGCACACAGGTGTGCACCCACAAACATGTCCAGGCATGTTAGAGGTGCCTTAACTCAACGACAGGAGCGACCGAGTCGTGATCGGTGGATAAACGGGAACATCACACAGCCACTAAAAGGAACGCTGTCAGTGCACGGACCTAGGAAAACACTGTGCTGATGAAGATGAGCCAGACACACAAGGTACACGAGACACGGTTTCATTTCTTTGAAGTGTCCATGATGGGTCAACCAATGAAGACAGAAGACGCAGGGGTGGGATGGGGCGCTGTGGAATGACTACTAACGAGTGTGGGTTTCCTTCTGAGTGATGAGAGTGTCTGGCTGAGGTGTCCACGGTCAGCGTAAGACACTGAATGCACCGAAGATCCAGCAGGACATGCTTTCAAGAGCGATGTTTCCGGTTATGAATTCTCTCTCAATTCAGAGAGAAACGTCAACTGCGTTCAGTGCAGCTACCACCGTAACTCTTTTAAGGAAAATAAAAAGCAAACCACTGAGTTAAGGGGATAGAAGGCTGCAGGGAGCAGAGATAAAGGAGGGCCACTCTGTTTTCCAAACAGAGAAAGAAATCTTATATTTGAAAATCAATCAGCCTGCAAAACAGAACAGGGAACTGCTAGAAAAAAGGGGAAATGTCACTAAATTCATTGGGGTGACTGCCAGAGTGGACTCAGATATTTACAAATCACGAGCTGAACCACAATGTTTGTGCATTTTACTCTATAAACTTCATCTCAGCTTAAAACACAGGACAGATTTTCTTACATCACAATTAATCATACATGTTAATCACACACACGATCACACATCTGAAAAAAGCGACAAGCATAATTCCTATTATGTTTGCAGATAAATTCCAACCTATTCTAAAAACCAACAAGAAAACAATGGTATCAAACACTTTAGTTCATCTGAAAATCACTGTTCTAATTTGTTCTCTTTTCTCAGAGTCAGTTTGTGTGTGCACATGTGTGTGTGTTTATCATATCCTAACTTAAACACACAAATATGCACATATACACACATATGTGTGCATACATATATGTATTCCTGTAAATTCTAGCATGCTATTCTCTCTCCTGAACAATTAAAATTTTCACTTGTAATATCATGTTGAATATTCTTCCCTCCCTACATCTCTTCATGAATCGCCCTGATAACAAAAGAAAGTTAAGAAAAATTCTTCCCCCGGCAAGCAACATTGGCACTTTCTCTTTCAAGTTTGTTGTTGTCTTTTGAAATAAATCCGCCGTCACTTCCAACTGTTTCTCTATGGGAGTTATAACCATCAATCATTTTTATTGCTTAAGGTGAGCTGATGTTTTAAGTGCTTTATCCACGAAGTGGAGTCTTTATCTTCACCAAAGCAGACGGAAGGTTAAGATCAAGATCTATTGAGAAGAGTTTTATGCTGACACTGGACCCTCTTAGGGTAAAGTTCAGCAAGGCATTCACACTCTTTCCTGAACTGAAACAAACAGAGAGCAAACACAGTGAGTGCCGGGGCCTTGATTATAGTCTGGGCTTAAATGATGAACTGGTCTCCTTGCTCTCAGATTAGATGGGCCTCCCTCTAGCTTCTGACCCTAATTCAGCCAGCTGGAGTTAGTTCCCAGAAAAAGGTAAGGAACTCACCTGCACACCCCACAACAGCATTTGACTAACACTCTCTGACTCCTTAGAACTTCTCCTTACACCTGCCAGGACTAAGACCCCAGCCCATCTTGTCGGGGGCCACCTGCATTCTGGATCCAGGTGGGTGGTTATAAACGTCATCTTGTAAATTTGACTCTTGGTTCTTGCTTGTGCTCAGATCCAGACTCCAGATCAGTCAGCATTTCACCCTCCTGGTAGCTTCTGTCCAAGTACATCTGTGGAGCTGAGACACCCTCGTGGACAGAAATTGCGTCCTACTTGGCTCTGATCGCAGGACCGAAAATGCAAGACCTGGGTTTCCTGCTGGGTCAGCGGTGCTGAGGAGTTGCTGCCTGAGCTGCATCAGCATGCGTGATCCTTCCTCACGGCCTTCTGTTCCGGCAACAGAAGTCTACAGCTACTGGGAAGATGGGCATAGCTACACTTCAAAATCAGGTGTAATGGTGAACGAGTTAAACACATACCAAGTACATTGAATCCATTAATAAAACTCATGTTACCACTCACTTAACAAAATACCGTATTTGTATAGATGGTTTCTCAAGTAATAAAATGTAACGAATACCATGAATATCCACTCTCTTGAATTTACCTGATCACATCATCTTTCCTTACATCCCAGAGTGAAGAAAGGGAATTCTCTAACGATTCAGATTTATTGTCCAAAAACAATTCCTCACTAATGGACACTATGTGTATGAACATCCTGGGCAAAATACAGAATCCCGTGTCTTCTGCAGGACAGCAGGACATAGCCTTTATGTCTAGCTTTTTTCATGTGACTTTGGATATCCTAGCAAGGCCTCCTTGTTTAGTCCTGTACTTTTAACTCACATAACTCACTGCTGGGCGGTATGTAATGTGATGATATGTCACAATTATCAACTACTTCTCCTGTCCATGGATTTTTGGCTTTCTGTTTTTTGTTCTGCTTCAATATTTATTTTACTTCTATTTTATACAAACATAAGTAGCAGACTGGCAGCTAATAATCTTAATATATAAACAAGAACATAAAATGCAAAAATGGTGCACAAAATTGAAACAGAGGTATCAGAACTGAATTAAACATAAGATGCCAGTACATATTTTTCATAAGGGATAAAAAATTTTAAATATAAGAACACAGATAAGATGAGAGTTAAGAAATGGAGGGGAAAATGCATGCACAGTTATAAACACTAATGAGTATTTGCGGCAATAATAATTCAGGCAAAGGAGATATTATGTCAAGAAATTAAAAATTGAGCGGAGAAATATTACTTACTTTTTAAAAATCAATGCAGTAGGAAGTCACAATATCAAAATTTATGTTTATAATAACAATCTTCAAAATACATGAAAATTTTTTTAGAAAAAGAGAAATAAACAAATCCACAAAATACCTGTAGAATTTAACACATTTTCTCAGTAACACATTCTTTTAAAGTCAATAATAAAATAAAAATGGCTAATATCATTGGCCAACTTGGTCTATTTGACATTTATCAAAATCTATACTGTAAAATCACTTGTAAAATTTTCACCAAAATACGTCACATGCCACCAAACGAAGAACAAGATTCAATACCTTTGAAATGACTATATTCACACAGTTAGGTTTTCTCATCACAAAAGAAGTAAAAAGGAAATTCCCTTAATCTGATTTTTATTTGCAAAAAGAGAAATCTAATGATAATCCTTAACGTTGAAACTGTAAGCGCTGCGTTAGAAACAAAGCAAGATTTTTTACTGCCTCTTCACGCAAACCGCTTTCACTGCCTTGAGTCAGCATGGGTGAGTCTACCTAGTGCAGTAAGATAGGAAAATTGAAGATATAAAAATTGTAAAGGAGAGGGTAAAATTATCTTTGCACAGCAGCATGGTATACAGAAATTACATGCCAGATACCTTCATGAATATAAATGCAACAATCCCTAAAAGTTTAAAAAATATAACCATCAATATACTTAAAATATAACAGCATGACTAACTGAAATTTACTCAACTGGGCAAAGTTTTAAAGTTTGACAAAATTAGTTGTGTTAATAATGAATTTAGGAAAATCTGACTACAAAGTCAGTATGGAAAGATCATTTTCATTTTGCTACCATAAATAGGAACAGACATGACGAAATTGAAATTTAAAGGCAATGCATTTTATTGCATCATAAAGATCTAATAGAAAGGGGGAAAGTCTATGGCAAGGTCTGAGACCTCTCTCCAAAAACTGCTGCAACACTTTTCTGAGAAAACTGAGAGGCCACTTCAAGGAAAGCAGTCCCTGTAAAGGACTAAAAACGTAACACTGCTACCATGTAACTTCTCTCCATATTAACTTATCAATGCAAAGCAACCCCATTCATATTTTATCATATTGTTCAGAGATTAACAAATTGATTCTAATATTACATTAACATGCAATGTACCTAGATAGTTAAAAAATCTTGAAGCAGATTACAATATCAGAAAATAGAGACTTCCAGATTCAATGACAGAAAATCCTATTAAAGTTAGTGTGGTGGTGATGCACAGGGCAGAGGCACTTTGCAGAAATGTTGAGAGGACTGTGAAACAGTGGTGTATCGACACAGGCTAATCAAGGAGGAATGCAGCCTGGCAGGGAAAGGTTCAATAAATGGTGCTGAAGAAATCCGATGTAGATTTATGATGACGCACAATGGAACCCTATCAATGCTATCAGGTAGTGTCCCTTCAATAGAAACATTTAAAAAACAAAAACTAAACTAAAACAAAATATTTGATCATCTCTTTTAACAAATGAAAGTGAACCTTGACCCTTACTTTGCACATATGCTTATTAATGTGAGCTAACTCCTCCATCTAAATGTGAGCTTAAAGCATTTGGACTTCTAGATGAAAGTTTCAGGGACTATCTCCACGCGTGTGAGGTAGGGCAAATTTTCTTAAAGTCCAAAAGTTAAGTACAGAAATTATATATTGACCATAAATTCGAAAATGATAGAGCTCATTCAACTGAAGAATTTCTGTTCCTTCAAAGATATCAAATTAAATAGCAGGAAATAATGGAAACAAATAGTCATAGCTCTTCTATTTGAGAAAACACACATCCAGCACAGATAAATGCCTCCTACGTAAAAACAATCTAGCTTTTGAAATTGTCAACAGCATTAAACAGGTGCTTCCTGGAAGAATATATGCCAAGAACCAATTCCCATAAAAAGGCTTCTCACTGGTGACTCTACATGTAAAACACTGAGAAGCTAGTCCAAATGCCCGAGTCCGACTCAAAAACAAAACACCCGCTGTCGGCAGGTATGCTGAAAAACGGGCGCGCTCGTGCCGGATGGCGGAAGTGTAAACACGGTCAGGAACTTTGGGGAGCTGCTGGGCACTGTCTGCTGAGGGCAAACCTGTGTGTCCACCTAACGAGCCGCCAGCACCCTCCCAGGGAGAGAAAAGGAAAAGGGTGTGTCAAACACAGGGGTTCTCCGTGGCTCTGCTCCCGGCTGACACGGCCTACACAACACTATTCACATGGAGTTCAGATCAGGCACAACTCTTCCGTGGTGGCAGGAAAAAGAAAATCGATGAACATTGGACGAAAACTAGATAATGAGAGGGACGAAACATTACGAAATGTTCTCTATCTGTGCTGTGCTTACAAGTCTCCGTGTGTCTCTGTGTATGAATTCAGTTACATACCAAGACTTCGTATTTATACTATTTAAATTACATTTTAATGTTAAAATAAAAAATGAAGAAATTTCCCCATTAACCTATTTCTGAAATCTTCTCTTCTTTTTATTTCATGCCCTGGGCTCAGGGCGTGAAATGTCTTAAGCAAAAGCAATTCCTGATCTCATCAATGATTCCTATGGACTATTTGGAGTCTTTCTATCATTGTTACAGCTTCTTCTAACTTAGGGATGTTTAAGGTCTCTACCGTCTTCCCAAACCACCTGATTTTGCTGCTTGGATCATGTTTATTTACCCGCCACATTCAGATCTAAAAGGCTTGATAGGATATACCTCTCTCCTCATAAACATCACCATTGCAGTTCTCCTCAACCTAAACTCAGCACTCAAGATTCTAAACTGTCTCAGAAGATAAAATCTCCATGCTCAGGTTTTCCTAGAGTTTGGACCGTCAGAGATGGCATTTCGGGGTATGAGACAGAGGTACTGACACCCCACAACCTGGCATTGTGAAGGTGGTGATGTCGATCTGGAGGGAAGAGGAAAATGACCTCCCCACATGAATCGACTCTGACGCACCAGAGAACGAGAGATTTCCCTCTCTCATGAGAGAATGTCCCACCGAGAAGCCACAACCCATGTCCCAAGCACATCTATGCAAATTACCTAAAAATGTTAAGCATATTAGGATGCTAATCGGAAATTCTTGCCGTTCAAGATTTCAGGAGCCTGCATGTAAAACTAAAATAACCTACCAAGCAATTGCTCCGTCTGCCTCAAAATAAATAAATAAAAGCATTCTTCCCAAGTCCTCAGAAATTGTGGCTTGCAGCCAATGCCTCTAACTGTTCCTAATGCTACAAAAATCTATAAGCCATTAACTCTAGCCATATTAAATATATAAAAATCAATTCTAATGCCCTGTTCTTTCAAAATCCTAACCCACAATTAGAAATATACAAGAAAATATACCTGCTCCCCAATGTCCTTCAGATTTCTATCTGATTCATCCTGGAAATGTCAGTAGTACCCCCCTAACACACACACACACACGCACGCACCCCTCGTGCTGGGAAAATAAGGAAGCACACAGCAATCTGATGGTCTCTGGGTCTCAGCCTGGAGCCAGGACCAACACTCAGGGCCACACCAGGTCATCAGAGATCACAGCCTTGGTGGGAAACGGTCTGCTGTCCATGATCCTCACTTACTCTGCTTCAATAACTGGCTTGGACTCTGCTCATTGCTGAAGCTGCCCCTTAGAGTCCATGAACACAAGATGCCTTTCCTTTCGCTGAGAAGTCCTCATTAACCCAACAAAAAGAGTTATCTAGTTGAAGACAGTATTCTCCCCATCTCTTTTAATATATATATTTGTATACTTGGCATATTCTTCATTCCAGTATTGATTACATCCTCCTGTGTATATTTTTGTTGGTTTGTTTCTACCTTTCCAGTCTGTGTGTATCTGTTTGTAGAAACTGGTATATGGAATTGCCCACTGCTTTCTCTGTCTACATTTCTCTTATGAACATTTTAAAATATATGCTCCTACATATGCCAATGTAGCTGCTGCTGGTCAGGATGGATACTGCAGCTTTCGTTTCCATTCGGTTCTGGACACTTTCTGATTCCGTACACGCCATCTTTCTCCTTCCATAAAGGAGGGGAGGTGTGTGGTGGCTTTGTTTATGTGCGTGTGCACCACAGGAGGAGGTTTTGAGGCAGCTTGTAAATCATTTCTAGAATTCATCGTGATTTCAGAAAATGGTCAGTGGTCTCTTACTATTGATTCTTGGAGCGAACAGGGTCTTTGTTTTGGCCTAGCAGAGAATCAGTCACTGTGAACGTCCTTGCCATGTGAAACGGTCATGCACGGTCACTGCTGGGCGGAGCATCTGGATTTTGAAAAGCAATATAGCAAAGTGGCTGCCACACAGATGTGGAGCCCTAACGGCCACACACCCACATTTTCCAGCTGTGTGACTTTGACTGCGTCGTCCTCTCTGCACCTCAATGAGCACATCTGTTATATGCACGTACATATTGAGCGCGATGTCAGTGATGTTATAATACACATCCATGGGAGCGAGGGCTTTGATGCAGCCCAAATATTCCTTTCTTCATTAAGCTATTTTCTGTTTGATTCACCAATTACTGAGAAAGAGATTTTAAAGTGACTCCTTCTGAATGTTTTCTTAGCACGGTTTCCCCCTAAAAGAAAAGCCTAGACAAGGAAGGGGCATCAATGGCTTATGCCCAGGTGATACCAGGAAGCCTGTGGGAAGGTGGGGTAATGGGGAGCATCACAGATTTTGTCATACTGTGCACACAATAGACGGGGGTTGAACAATGACGAACCAAAGGCTTGTGGCCACCCTGGCCTGAGCAGCCCTATGGGGACGCTCAGCAGCGTGCGCACTCGGCCTCTGAAACTTCTGAGTTTCACGCACCACTGTGCTGGACATCACAGCCACTGCGCCCGTGCAGCCTACGGGGCAGGATAAGAGAACACGCGCGTGCCCTGGAGGAGGAAGCCCGCGTGACTCACTTTACTCTGTGGTGCTCTGGACCAGAGCCCAACCCACCGCAGACGTGCAGAGCGGAGCGCTGACAGGAAGGTGCCATCAGAGCTCCTGAACCCGTGGGGTTTCCTGGGTGGGCAGGCAATGAGGCAGCTTTCATCCTAACGAGGCAACTCTTGGTAGGCAGCTCAGCAGCTCCAGGGTGGGGCTGCTTTCCTGAAAGACCCAACACTGATCGCAAGGCTGGACATTTCAGCCCCACCCCTAACCTCCAGAGAGGGGAGAGAGCTGGACAGTGAGTGGTCAATGATTTACTCAATCGTCTTTATGTGAGGAGACCCCAATAAAAACTCCTAAATGATGGGGTTGGGAGGGCTCCTGAGCTACCGGACACAGCCAGGTG
>RJWH01006135.1:0-60557 GCA_004363575.1 Solenodon paradoxus
GGCTTTATTGGACTTTGCGCTCCCGGGCGAAACTCCCAAGTCCGCAAAACGGGCCTGGGGAAGTCACGCGCAGAACAAAGGGGTACCGGCTCTTTTAAGCAGAGGAATTTCGCGGGCTTCCCATATCACGATTGGGGATTGGCCCCGTGAATCCAGGTGTGGGGGTCGCATCCCTTATTCTGACGTCATCCACCTTTTTTCCGGGCTTGGCCGCCGGGCATGCCTGCCGTCCCTGCCCGCTGTCCCGTCTTTCTGAGCCAGCCTAACAATGGGAAAACTTTTCTAGTGTATGCAAAACTTACTTGGCCTCAGAGTATCGATGTTGGTGAAAAACCTTTTCTGTAAAGAGTGTGGGAAGGTCTTTAGTACCATCTTGATAGAGTCACATCAGACAGGCCCTGTCCTGAGCACTAAAGGCCAAAGAGGCCAACGCTTAGCTCCTCTGGTTAAGGATTCCTGCAATCATCAACTTCATGTTTTACCCAAGACAACAAGGAGCCAGGACCACCAAAAGGGACCACCAAATGCCAGAGGCTACTACACAGACAGGAGGATGGTTAGCTGCTGACAGGATGGAACCATAAATTCATTTTGGCACCAGAGGCTTATAAAACTAAACTGAGAAATCTCTCTCTTCATACCTCAGCTGGAGCCATATGCAGTGACGGCCTGGTCTCTGATATTTAAAAGCAATCACTTCTTCTCAATAACCCTTCCTCAGGCTAAAGAAGGGGTATAAATGTAGGAGTCTCATAGCAATCAGGGCAACTCTTCCTGCCCAGGAGAACCCCATCTCCTGCTTTGCTTTCCGTCTCCTCCATTTTCTCTAATAAACTTATAAAAGTGCACCGTAACACTCAAGAATTCTTTCTTGAACCCTTCACCGCCAAACCCCAAAGCCCTGACATCAGTCTCATACCTGATCGGCAGATTGATACAGGTGAAAAACCCTGTGAATGTGAGGAATGTGGAAAGGCCTTTAGTACCAGCTCACCCCTTGTTAAACATCAGAGAATTCATACTGGTGAGAAACCCTTTAAATGTAAGGAATGTGGAAAGCCCTTTAGTCTTAGTTCGTTTCTTAATGCGCATCAGAATTCATGCAAGAGTAAAGCCTTATGAATGCCAGGAATGCAGGAAAGCCTTTAGTACCTTGCTCAACGTGAAGACTTCGTGCAGGTGAGATATCCTATGAGTGTAAGGAGTATGGCAAGGCCTTCAGTACTGGCTCATACCTTGTTCAGCATCAGAGAATCCATACTGGTGGGAAACCCTTTGAATGTAAGGAGTATGGGAAGACACTTAGACTTAATTCATTCCTTCTGAGCATCAGAAGATACATACTGGTGAGAAACTCTTTAAATGTGGAAAATGTGGAGAGCCTTTTCCATATTGTTCAGCCCTTAAAGCACATCAGAGAAACCATATAGGTTTAAAACCCTAGGAATTTAAGGAATGTGTAAACTTCTTTATGTATGACTCAAATGCTCTTCGGCATCAGAAGATTCATGCTGGTGAGAAACTTCTGAATGAAACAATGTTGATAAACCTTTAGAAAATATTCTCATATTAGAAAATTGATGATGTAATTTAGAAAACATAAGAAAGTCTTCATTTGTCATTCTTGTATTTGCAATATCAGAATATTCACACCGACGACCAATTCAGAAAAGGTGGGAAACGTTAACACAACACTGAGAGCATGAGATTATATGACATTCTAATGTGATGGAAAGAATAATTGAATAAGTGACTAAAAATCCTTCTCGTTACTCTTAAATCATTGCTGAACTTCAAATAATTTATCTTAATCTTTAAAAAGTTAATATTTATTAGAAAGCCTTTAGTCATGGCACATGACATAACTCATTATTGTCATTCCGCCATCTTATGATCTCTTCGACATTGGACAGTGCACTTTTCAACCCGGGGCGTTATAATCATTGAATGTACATCCTTGTAGAAACCTATGTCAATATTTATTAGTTTTAGAACTCATCCACTAAGTTGAAACAATTTTTGAAAGATACCCAACTTCTAAATGCATGTGAAGCTATTGAGAATAGCCTATAAGCCACACATTCTTTGTCCAAAATTCAGGATAAATTGGAAATTAATAATATAATAAAAAATTAACTATTTGTTTACAACTTTTTTTTCTAATGGAAATGTCAACATATAGAAAAGCAAGAAGAATAGTAAAAATTGTCACCATCTTTGGTAACATTTGCTTTAATTTATCTGTATCCATTCTATATATCTCCACGTAGTGTTTTCTGTATTTGAGAGGAAGTTATAGACATTGTCCCTTAAAATCAATCTTTTACTCTTGAGCTTGACCTTTTTACAAGACTTTGTTTTTTGAAGCGTCAAAGCAGTTGTGTTATAGAACACCTCACAGTCTGTGTTTGATTGTCTCCTCATGCTGTCATTTACTGTGTCCCTGAGCGTATATTTGTACATCTTAGGACACATCAATACCAGATGTTCGTCTGTCCAGGTTTCTTCCACATTGGAAGTTATAAAGAGGTCATTGGGTTCTGAAGATTACTTTCAAGGTAATGTTACATATATTTGGAAATACTGTATTTTCCCATAATTAGTAATATTATTAAAAATTGTTAAGGTATTTACTGCTGGAGCTTTCCACTTTAGTGCTCTTTCTTTGCAGTTAATAACCTAAATAATGATGTTTTTTAACATCTCCATTTGAGGAGTGATCACATGTATAAGTTTGGGATTAAAGAAAAAACCTATTTTGAAATTATGACCTGTTCAGAAAAGAATAATAATGAGATGCCTGTGGTGAACCTTTTGGTATGAGACCAGAACTATAACTGGAATATTCATTTTAAAACAGTATAAGTAGGATTAAAAACCATAATTTCATTTTGGTCACTCTTTATCCCTACCACCTATTCAATAATTATCATAGTGTATATAATTATTGATGCTGTTAAAAGAAGAAATAGTCATAATCAGCTCCAGGACCATTTTGTGAAAAAGAATTGTCTTTCTTCATTGAGTTGCTTGTTGAAAAATCAGTAGACCGTGTAAACATGTTCATATTTCTGAATGCTCTTCTATGCCATTTTAGTGTGTCAAACGGTCTTCCAATACCAAATTATGTTGATTGGGCACACTTCAAAATTGCTTGGACTATTGTTGACCCTTTTCACTTGCATATTTTTAAATCAACTTGCCAATTTCTATAGAGGATAAATGGTTTCTGGGATTATAATGTGGGTCGTATTGAATCTGAATATGGAGAAAGTTTGCATCGTAATGCTGAGTTCATCAATCATGAACATAACTCCTTTCATTTAGATCTTTAATTTCTCCTAGCAGTATTTTGGGATATTCAGTGTTCTGGTCTTCCACATATTTTGCTGAGCATAATTCATGCTGTCATGATCAATTCTATTGTTAAACACCTGGAAAATGTTCTTACTTATTATTTTATAGAATATTTTGGCATACTGGCTTTCTTTCCTATGACCTCTTTAAATTCATTTAGTAGTTTTAGTAGCTTTTGGCATATTTCTTAGGATTTTCTGTACACAAAGCCATGTCATTTGTGAAAAAAGATAGAATATTTTATATTCAGACTTTCTGTCCAGTCTCATTTTCTTCTCTTACTGCATTTCCTAGGATTTCAAGTGTAATGTTGAATAGAAGGGATAAGAGTGGATATCCTTGACTTTTGTCTAATCTTAGGGGAAAAGCATTCAGTGTTTTAGCATTAAATATGATTGCTTTTGCTTTTTCAAAGATGTCTTTTATCAGGATGAGGGATTTTCATCTTATCCTTAAAGTGTATTGTATATTGTCAAATGCTTTCTTCTTCATTAATTGAGATTGTCACACAGGTTTTTGTCACACAGTTAATTTTCAAATGTTAGCTCAACTTTTTATTCCTAAGGTAATAACTATACTTATCATATGTTCCTGCTTGTCACTGCTAATGTTTATTAAAGAATTTGACATCTTTGTTGATGAAGGAATTTTTGGTTTTCACTTTGGGGTTATGAGATATAATTTACATATAATGTAGTAGCCTTTTTAGGTGTACAATCTGTTACTTTAGACAAATATATACAGTTGTATAAACATAACAACAGTCAAGATTAGAATGTTTCTATCACCCTTGAATGTTTCCTCATGCTCCTGAGTAGTCAGTTTCCTTCCCGCAACCTCAACACTTGGTAACAACTGAGCTGTCATTTTTGTAGTTTCCAGAATGTCATGTTCCCATCTCAAAGATTTATAGTTTTCTGTTTCAGTCTGTGATATTTTTGAAATAATTCTTGTGTATGATAAGAAGTTACAGGGCAAGGTTTAATTTTCATTTTTGTAAAGGAAAGGTGCTGGCAGGACTGAAGGCAAGTAGGCAAGCAGGCAGTCAGGAAGAGAGGAGAAGAAGCATTTTCATTTATTTTTTATTTTGACTGTACATCATGACTGTACCCCCTGGTCCTGGGACATGAATGGACCTGGTCCTGGTTTTTGGGATGTTTCTGGACTGCACTCAGCCAGAGGCAGTCAACCTAACCGCTACTCCACCAGGGTGTGCCAAGGTTCATTTTTTTTGCACATGGATATCCAGTTGTCCCAATACCATTTGTTGAAAAGATTGTCCTTCTCTATTGGGCTGCCTTTGTACCTCTGTTGAATCTTTTATCTCTGATAAATATTATTGTACCTCTTATTGGCACCTCTTAATGGCACAAGTAAAATGACATATCACAGAAAACGTAACAATGGAGACTCTTCAGTGGGTCTGATCATTCAAAACCACACTCAATGAATTCCTGTTCCTTCTCTCCTTGATGTTATGTGTTTTGGGCTCCATAGTATCTATCCTGTACAGCCATAGCTGTGATTCCAGAACATTTCTAGCAGCAGCCCTTCCCCTAATATGGCCACTAACACCATCCTGAGTTATTATGTATCCGCTTCTATTCCATTTATATCTTCTACTTTATAAGACTCATTTTGATGGTTTGAATGTTTCTTTCCATAGACTATCCAGCCCCAACCCATGCTAATAGATGCATTTGCCATTTTCCAAATGAAATGGTGATTCAGATCACGACTATTAATATGCCTAACACAAAGAGCTTCAAATCAGCTATTTCAGTGCCTGACCTTTAAATATGATTGGGTACCTGCGGATCACTAGGAGAGATCAGAAAAATAATAAAAGAAATGGAATAAAATTACAGTGATAGAAAAAACTTCAGAATTTATAATATTGTCAGGGAATAGAGAATACATTGTATTTATGTAAGAATTTCTATTCAAAATAATAGAAAAAATGAATTCTTAAACATTAAACTTATGATAGAAAATAAAGTGTTCAATAGAGAGGTTGAAAAGTAATGTTAGGGGAATAGCCCTATAAATGGAGGAGGTAGTACGTAGAGGATAATGAAAGAGAATACTTATTGGGGACAATTGGTTTTGGGGGAGATAAAAAGGCATCTCTCCTTGTATTACCCTTAGAATAGTAGCAATGTAACTGGGGAAGCGTAGACATAGCCATTATTATAGTATCAATTTTCATTGGTCCAGTGACTCAAATAGTGCAGGAGCACCAAGAAATCCAGGGAGGACTGTATTCCAACATTTTGTTCTCCAGTCTCAAATATTCTGCCACAGCATGTCATGGAATGCTAGTGTTCATTTTCCCATGTGACTGCATCTTGCTCCGTTTACAAATACCCAGTTCTAATAAACAATCCCAGATTTCAATTTTTTATTATATCGCCATCCTTTTAATAAATTAGAGTTCATTTAAGGAAACAAAAATTCTTTCAATATTTAAGCAGTAAATGACATCGAATTCAGGCCTAACAAAATTGCAGAGTAGCAACAGGAATGAGTGCTAGACCAGACTTTAGGAGTGATTCTCCAAACAAGACAGCCAAACCCGATCCCTATGAAAGAAGCTACTTCTTCCTTGACAAGAAAGTATATAGTAAACATGATCAGTTTTTCCAAGTTTTTTTCCATCATAAGTACTTTTATTCTTAGCCCTCATTTTTTATTTTATTGAAAACAATTACATTTGATAATATAAAATATATTTCTATTTATCACCTAAACTCCTTATGTTATATTTACATATGTATTTATTCATTATAAAATAAAATATTACAGGAACTTTAAATTTTCCTTTGTTTGAATCTCAATTTTCATATTCTCCCTTCTGTGAAATATCAATCTAGTATTAATTTGGCATGTATTCTTGGTCAGTATTTTATAATTTTGCCTATATTTAAATTTATCCTTGCATAATATATAGCAATATTTCATGTGAGTTTATATTAAACTCAGAGTTAAATACTCTAAAATCCTCATACACTTATGGTGACATAAAAGGCTCTACTGTCTTTTTTAAGACATTATTATGGGCCAATTGATTTTTAGTTATTTCATGTATATCAATCTTCAGCAGCCCTTACTCTTTTGATGCTCAAATTGTATTTTTGGCCAAAGGTGTCACTAACTTTTATGTCTTACACATGATTATATTCATTTTCAACTTTTTATTATGAAAATTTCCAAATACAGAAAAGTTTTTTAGTAACAGAAAGATACCAGCATACCCAGTACGTATATCATTGTTGACACTTTGTCATAATTGCTTAACTATATGCTTTTTGAACCACTTTAAAACTACAGACATCATGATCATAGAACCTAAATATTTCAGCTTGTACATGAACTTCAACTTGTTTATCCAACTTGTTTATTCAACTTGTTTATCGACTTGTATATCCTTTATGAATTCTAATGTTCCTAATTCCGTCTTCCGGTCCTTTAGACTGTAGTCAGCAAAATTTCTGTCAGGTACCAGCTAATAAATATTTTAGGCTCTGTGGCCCATGCAGTCTCTGTTACAGAGGCTCAGCTCTGCTGCTGGGGCACCAGGGAGCCACAAACTATATGTAAATGGAGGAGCAGGACTGTGCTCCGTTAGGGTCAGCGTTCGTCCTCCCAAGAAAACGCACACACACTTCAGTCGACAATGCAAGAGCAAAAGGAAACTTTATTTCCAGCTAGCTGGGGTCTGAGCCTCGTCCAGCACAGTGGAGTCAGACAAAGACCCCGGGCTTTGTTTCAGCAGGGTTTTTATATCAAAGGTTACAGAGCAAGGGATTAGTTACAATTCCAGAACTTGGAGCATTCCCATATTTAGTATCTTTTGGCCCCAGGTTTCGGGTATGTCATCTGTAAGGAAAGTTACAATTCCAGACCTTGAAGCATTCACATATTTAGTATCTTTTGGCCCCAGGTTTCGGGTATGTCTTCTCTAAGGAATTTCTAGTTTCAGGGCCAGAAACGAAACTTAATCCGGGGTTCTTATTTCAGGAAGCGAAACTCAGGCCTATAGCTATTTCTGTCCGGAGCCTGTCATGGCGGTGATCCGGCTCCTACATTCACCCCTTTTCTTTAACCTTATATTGAGGATTCTTCCTCAACATTGTCGTTTTTTTCCCTTTTTCTTTCCTCTAGGGCCTGGTATTGCTGTCTTAGGACCATTAGCTGCACAGTATTAAGCCTCCTTTTGGTGAATGTTAACAACCTGTTTAGGATACATGGTCCAAAGGTTAAGATTAGTAGGAGTATGATTAAGGGTCCCACAAGGGTTGATATGAGAGTGGTCAACCAAGGGGAACTGTTAAACCATGATTGAAACCAATTCTCCTGTTGTTCCCTTTCTCGCTTTCTTTTTGCTAGTCCTTCCCTTAATTGTGCCATTGATTCCCGCACCATTCCAGTGTGATCAGCATAGAAGCAGCATTGCTCTTTTAGGACAGCACAGAGTCCTCCTTGTTGGAGGAAAATTAAATCTAAATCTCTCCTATTTTGCAATACTACCTTGGAGAGAGACATTATTGATTTTTCTAAATTAGTGATAGATTGTTCTATTCTAGATATATCTTCATCTAATGCCGCTTGAAGGGCTGTTAATCCAGTATGTTGAGTTGCAAGGGATGCAATCCCAGTTCCTGCCCCTGCCAAGCCTAATCCTATGAGCATTGCTACAGTCAGGGTCACAGGTTCTCTACGCGCACGGTAGCGGGTTGTTTGTTGTTCCCAGTGTGAGTACATGTCCTCATCAGAGTGATAAAGTATTCTAGGGTACATTGAAACCATCATACAAAATTCTCTTGATGCATTGAATACTTGCAAGCTGAGGCAAGGGGTAAGTCCTATTTGTGAGCAAAGCCACCAGCCACCCTCACTAGGGATGGCCCATTTGTGGGAACTATTAGCCTCATACCTCTGAGCACATAAGTGCTGTTGCTCTTCTGGCACAGTTCCTATACATCCTCCCCTGCCTGACACTTGTTGTATGTTTAGTCCCACCTTGTGGTTGTTCCATCGACATCCTTCTGGGACGTCTTGGCCAGTGATATTGATCGTGCCGTTGAGGCCCATAGCCTCGTAAAAAGGAGGCCTTACATCATAACAGAGCCAGCAGGAGGAAGTGATATTGGGGTTAGTGATGTTGAGGGTATCATAGATGGATTGTAACAAGGCCCATAGTGGGTCCTGGTCCTTTCCCACAGTTGGTGTTAGGGAATGGTCAGGTGATGTGACTATTGGGGTTGGCTTTGATGACTGGTCCCCTTGACCTGAATATGGGGACCCCTTATTGGTTCTGTCGAGTGGGGTTTCTAGAACTTTGTTTAGCCCTATTGAGCTGCTCTGGGTGACCTCGTACCTTTGGATGGTGAACATTCCTCCCGTATCCCTTCCTGTCTCATAATTTCTCAACCCCTAGGTCTTTCCAAAGGTCCATGCTCTATCTTGGGTATTAGTTACATTAATGACCACTCGGTTACATACAGGCTTGCCCCCTGTCCCATGTAGGTAGTCTCCTCCCAGGCTCCCTCAGTGGGCGTCTGATGTGCACATCCCCGAGGCCCCCAGTATACCTTTATATATGGATCAGTCCCTCCGGCTCCTTTCCATTGAGGAGCGATCGTTTTGCATCCCCAATAAGCACAATAATAGTGATTAGGACTATTGCAATATGACGGTCCAGAGACCGGGCACATATAAAACATCACCTCATTTAAGCAAGTCTGCGTTCGAGTCAAAAAACATAGTTGGGTCACGAAGGAGGGTGGTCCCGCCTGTGTCTTTTCGCTCACCACATGTCCGTCCTCAAATCGTCGGAGCTGCCATTTGTATGGTCAGTGGTCATTGGCTCCTGTTGCGGTCATGGTGATTGTCCATATAATACATAAGGGAAGCGACTTATTCATTTTGGCGGGTGAGCTTTAGCTTCAGGGGGTCGAGGGGATGGGCATGGGCCTTCCAGTGGGCTTGAGCTTGATCCTCTTCTTCGGGATCAGCTTTTCAGACGTGTGAGTGATGCACCCACGGTCCAATTCCGTCCACCTTGAGGGTTGAAGGGGATATGAGCACAACAACATAAGGTCCTTTCCATCTAGGTTCTAGATTCTTATAATTATGTCTCTTGACCCAGACCCAATCTCCTGGTTTATAGGTATGTATTGGCCCTTGGGATTTATGGCCCTTAAAGTTGGCCATATGTCCTGTTGTGTCTCCTGTAAGGCTCTCATTGCCTTTATCATATCCGGTGGGCCTTGGGGAAGATCCCCAGAGGATACCCGTGGGAAAATCAGAGGAGGGGCTCCATATAGGATTTCAAAGGGTGTTAGGTTCAGTGCATATGGGGTGTTATGAGCCCGAAATACGGCGTACGGAAGGAGCGTCACCCAGTCTCCGCCAGTCTCTATTGCCAATTTAGTTAGGGTCTCCTTTAATGTTCTATTTGTTCTTTCTATCTTCCCGGAACTCTGGGGGTTATATTCACAATGCAATTTCCAATCTGTCCCCATTGCTCGGGCTAGCCCCTGGATGACATGACTGACAAAGGATGGCCCGTTATCTGACCCGATCATTTCTGGTACCCCATAACGGGGCACAATCTCTTCCAATAGTATCTTAGCAACTGTCAGGGCTGTCTCCCTCTTCATAGGAAAAGCCTCCATCCATCCAGAGAAGGTGTTCACCATGACTAGCAAGTATCTATAGCCATACTTTCCTGGTTTTACCTCTGTGAAATCTATCTCCCATGTCCCTCCTGGCCTCCTCCCTCTCTCCCTTATACCTGTATGTTGGCCCATCTGTTTTCCTGGTTTCATAACCTGGCAGGCTTGGCAATTTGCCACCGTCTGGCGGATGGCTCCCCGCAGATGGCGAAAGCGGAGGCCGGCGGATTCCATTAGGGCGATCATCTTTTGCTCTCCCAGGTGAGTGGTCCAGTGCAAGTGTAAGATGAAATGTTTCCCCAAAGTCTCGGGCAACAGGAGTTTTCCCTCCAGATCGCGACACCAGTTGTCCTCATCTTTTGTTGCCTTAACCTTGTCCTCAATCCATTTTTGGTCTTCAGGCGAGTATGCAGGTGCAGTGGGGAGTACATCCATCCCAGGTGGTGGCAAATTCAGGGTTAGGGTCGTGGTTCTTTCAGGTTCAGGGTCTGTTGACCCTGACAACGCGGCTGCCTTGGCCGCAGCATCAGCATGTCGGTTGCCGGCCGTCTCCATGCTGTTCCCCTTCTGATGCCCTGGTGTATGTACTATCGCTATTGCTCGGGGTTCCTGCACGGCGGCCAGTAGTCTCAGGATCTCTGGGTTATTTCTTATCTCTTGCCCTTCGGCCGTAATGAATCCCCGTTCACGATATAGGGCACCATGCACATGGACAGTACCAAATGCATATCTGCTGTCTGTTTACATTGTCAGTCTTTTCATTTTAGCCAATTCCAGGGCTTTTGCCAGGGCTATCAATTCCGCCCGTTGGGCCGACCTGCCCGTGGGCAACCCTTGTGACCAAATGATTTGTCCGTCCTTATCAACCACCGCCGCCCCTGCGTACCTTCGCCCATTGAGTACAAAACTGCTGCCGTCCGTGAACCACACGAGGTCGCTGTTGAGCAGCGGCTGATCCCTTAGGTCTTTTCGTACTGAGACATCTGCCAGTATCTCTGAGCAATCATGTAGGGGAGTCTCCAGGTCTGGAGTAGGCAGCAGGGTGGCGGAGCTGAGAGTCACCGGGTTATCGAATCGAATTCTGGGACTGTCTAACAGAAGTCCTTGATAATGCGTTAGTCGGGCGTTCGACAACCATTTTCCTGGGGGTTGTTTTAATATCCCCTCTATGTTATGGGGTGTAGTGATGGCCAAGAGCTGACCAAATGTTAGTTTATCTGCGTCTCGCACCAGGAGTGCGGTTGCGGCTATGATCCTGAGCCATGGGGTCATCCAGCAGCCACGGGTCTAGCTTTTTAGACAAGTAGGACACTGGTCTGCGCCAAGTCCCGAAGTCAGAGTCAGCACTCCCTTTGAGATTCTCCTTTTTCTTGGGGCACTCGTTCTTCCAATGTCCTTTTTCCTTACAGTAGGCGCATTGGTCCTTTTCCAGCTTAGGCCTGCCAGCCTGCCAGGGTTTCCTCTCATTTACAAATTGCCTGCCTTTTGGACCCTCTCCGGTTCCTGCATAAAAGATCCTAGCTAGTTCCCTTTGTGTCCTTTTATTCTCCTTAGCCTGGTACTCTCTATCTTCCCTCCTCATCCTCTCTTCTCTGTCCTCTGGAGTCTCCCTTTTATTATAAACTTTCTCCGCTATTCTGAGTAGGTCCTGAATTGCCCGTGTCCCCAGGTTTTCTACTGTCTGTAGCTTCCTTCGGATATCAGGGGCCGCCTGATTAACAAAAGCTAGAATGACCGCTGCCCTCGTCTCCTCTGCCTGGGGATCCATGGGAGTATATTGCCTGAAAGCCTCTAATATTCTCTCCAAAAAGGAGCCTGGGCTCTCATTGGGTTCCTGCTGGACTAAGTTTACCTTGGCCAAATTGGTGGGCTTTCGAGCCGCAGCTCGGAGACCGGCCATCAGAGTCTGGCGGTAAACTCGGAGACGCTTCCTACCTTCGGCGCGATCAAAATCCCAGTTGGGGCGGATCAACGGGAATCCCTCCTCGGTGAGGTGGCGTAGTAGGTCGCCCGTCGTCTCCGGGAACGACCTTTCGGGCCTCCGCTAAGATCCTCTCTCTCTCCTCGGTAGTGAAGAGAACCTTCAGGAGCTGCTGACAGTCGTCCCACGTGGGGTTGTGGGTAAACAGAATAGAATCCATCAAGTCTATCAGGGCTGTGGGTTTCTCAGAGAAAAGGGGATTCTGTGTTTTCCAGTTGTACAAGTCGCTGGAAGAAAATGGCCAATATTGATAAGTACGTCCCCCATTTTCCCCGACGGGACCCACGGCACGGAGAGGGAAAGCCTGAACAGATGGGGGCGGTTTGGTGCCGGGTCGACGACCTGGTGAGATCGAGTTCCAAAGGCGGGCCCCAACCCGGAGACACTTGGCTGAGGGGTTACTTCAGTGGAGACGCCTGGCATCTGGTTGGGCTCCGGTGGGGCCAGGGGGGCCTGCGGGGGAGAAGGGGCCTGGGCAGGGACATAGGGCGGCGGGGTTTCCGTGTCCAGGTCAACAGGACTCGGGAACGATCCTGCATCTTGAAGAACCTTAGAGTCAGACTTCGGGAGTGGCTTCTCACAGTCGTCGCAAAAGCGCACTGCCATGATTTTAGGACCTGGATTTGAAGATAGGAAAGGTTTTAGCCAAGGGGGTGGGTTTCTGTACCATATCTTGCCAAACTAGGATATAGGGAAATTGATCTGGATGCCCATGTTGAGTGGTAAGGAGAGTTTTCTCCCTGACCTTGGCAATCGTGCCAAGGTCGAAGGTTCCCTCCGGAGGCCATCCTACTCCGAGTTTAGGCCATTCTGCAGAACAAAAGGTTATTAATCTCTTTTTCTTGATGTCCAAAGACAAGTCGTCTCCTCTCCTTCTGACATCTGAGAAATGGTCAACAAAGAGAGAAAGTGGACCACTCTGTCCCTGACCCATAATAACAGACCACGACAACACAGAGACAATGACAACGACAGACAATGTTCGGCCGATCTAACCCCAAAACAAATATCAGAAACAGATTTTCTTACCCGAGGGACAGTGGGGATGTCTCCCACACTCCCTAACCAGGCACCGTGCTAGATGCGTCCACCTAGGTGTCCTGGCCCCAGAATTTGGGCCCCCAGATTGGTCCTATCGACCAGTGTGCTACCTGATTAAGTCCCTTTGTAGTCTGAGAATGTGTGCGGTTTATTCCAGAAGGGAAGGGCTCATTCCCGGACGAGCCCCCAAATGTTAGGGTCAGCGTTCGTCCTCCCAAGAAAACGCACACACACTTCAGTCGACAATGCAAAAGCAAAAGGAAACTTTATTTCCAGCTAGCTGGGGTCTGAGCCTCGTCCAGCACAGTGGAGTCAGACAAAGACCCCGGGCTTTGTTTCAGCAGGGTTTTTATATCAAAGGTTACAGAGCAAGGGATTAGTTACAATTCCAGAAC
This sequence comes from Solenodon paradoxus, assembly GCA_004363575.1. Lineage (NCBI taxonomy): Eukaryota > Metazoa > Chordata > Mammalia > Eulipotyphla > Solenodontidae > Solenodon > Solenodon paradoxus. The sequence goes on from RJWH01006135.1 coordinate 13,455, forward strand.
TTGGAGCATTCCCATATTTAGTATCTTTTGGCCCCAGGTATGTCACCTGTAAGGAAAGTTACAATTCCAGACCTTGAAGCATTCACATATTTAGTATCTTTTGGCCCCAGGTTTTGGGTATGTCTTCTCTAAGGAATTTCTAGTTTCAGGGCCAGAAACGAAACTTAATCCAGGGTTCTTATTTCAGGAAGCGAAACTCAGGCCTATAGCTATTTCTGTCCGGAGCCTGTCATGGCTGTGATCTGGCTCCTACATGCTCCAAGGCAACTTTACTTACAAATACAGGCTGTGGGTAGGATTTGGCTTGCAGGCCAGTTTACTGGCCCCTGCCTGAAGGTCTCAGTTCTTTTTCATGTTCAGATCATCACAACTCATGCCAGTGGGAATTCCTTCAAGCTGGCTACTGTCAGCTGTTTCAAAACATCCTAATAATTTATTCATGAATTATTGCTTTCTGGCTCGAGCTGTCCCAGCCTCACCTTGTAATTCCCCTGCACCATTCCTGAAAGTGGTCATTTCTTGAAGAAATCTTGATTGCTTTTGTGGGTGTTAAAGACCCAAACCTGGACGTTGTGGATACTCGTTGGAGTGCTGGGTGCTGTTGCTTCTAAAGCAATTCATTTCATGGTGTTAAATATATTTTTAACCAAGTTGTTATTTACTTACGTGGCCGAGGTCTCTGGAGAGAACAGGGGCCTCTCTAATAGGTCCAAAAGTGGCTTAAGAGCAGGGACAGGAAACTGACTTGAGCTCTGATGTGGTTAGGAAGTAAGGCCAAGGTGAGGGTTCCTCTGCTTGGGCAGAGGGGTGCACGGTTTCAATCTCCAAAGGGTGGGGCACCAGAGCTTACTTATCAACTTGCCCAAATGTGAGGCACAAGAGAATGAACAAGTGAGACTTAACAGTCATCACAAACTGCTGTACGAGCTTTATTACAATTCATCCCTGATGTTTGATAACTAAAATGTACCCTGTTTCACTGAATTAAATTTGAGCCATTGCGGTGCTCTGTGAGGCCTGCAGCCTGTAAAGGCAGGTGAAGTTTTCCAACTTCCTTGTTCAGCTCAGCCTGTGAATTCAAAGATGTGAGATGAGTGCCTGGTCATGACCAGTAAATCTGGGACTACTGAATTACTAGATGAAATATCATTTGTACTAGTATGTGATTTTTAATACATGGTTGGATTCAATTTGCCAATGTATTTTGAGGATTTTCACATCTACATTCATGAGAAATCTTGGTCTGTATTTCCTTATAATATCTTTGTCTGGTTTTGGTATTAAGGTTATGCTGCCTCATAGAAAGAGTTAAAGGTATTCCCTCTTTCTCTAACTTCTGAAAGAGATTGTAGAGAAATGGTATACTTTCCCCACTAACTGTTTAATAGAATTCATTTGGGCTAGTACTTTATGTTTTGGATGGTAATTAATTATTGATTAAATTGTGTTATAGATATAGATCTATTCAGGTTGTCTTTTTCTTCTTGTGTGAGTTTTGGCAGATTTGTCTTTTTAATGTTGATTTGATCTAGTTTATCAAATATAGGATTGTTCATAGTATTCATTTATTACTTTTAATGTCCATAGGATCTGTAATAATGTCTCCTTTTTCATTTCTGATATTAGTAACTTGTATCCTTTATTCATAACTAACTGTAGCCTATTGATTTTGCTGAATTTTCATAGAACCAGATTTTCATTCATTTTCTCTATCGACTTCTAGTTTTCCTCCCCCCTCATTTTATTGAAGTATGCTTAAAAACTAAAATTTTTATATGTCTAAGTTGTATAGTGTGATTTTTAAAGGTATGTAGTGTGATGATTTAATATATATTGTGAAATGATTACCACAATAAAGTTAATGAACACACCTATCACTACCATTTTTGTGTATGTGTTGGAAACAGACCTATTAGCAAATTTCAAGAATACAATATAGTATTATTAACTATAACAACTGTGCTGTACATTAGATCTTCTGAATGTACTCATCTTACAACTAAAGGCTTGTTCCCTGGCACATCCTTGTGGAGTAGGCATTAGGTCAGCCACCTATGAAGGAGCACAGTCCATGTACATCCCAGGGACCCAGGTTTGTGTCCTGGGTTCTGGGGGAACAACCAATGTAAAGAACTAAATAAAGATAAAATAGGTGCTTTTCCTCCTCTCTCTTCCTGCTCGCCTGCCTACTTTCTTTCATTCCTGCCTGTGCCTTCCCTTTAAAAAAAAAATGGCTTGCACCCTGTGGCCAATGCCTTCTCGTTTCTCATTCTACCCATATGCCCCCAGCACCATCCTTCTGCTCTCTAGTTCTACAAGTTTGACTCTTTTAGATTCTATACAGGAGAAATATCACAGTATTTGTTTTTCCGTGTCTGGTTTATTTCAATTAGCATAATGTCCTCAAGGTTCATTCATGTTGCAAATGGCAAGAAATCCAGAGATATCTTTTTTTTTATTCCATTGTGTAAGTATACCATGTTTTCTCTCTATATGCATGTGACACAGGACACTTAGCTTGTTTCCATATCTTCACTATAGTGGATAATGCTGCAGTGAAAATGGGAATGAAGAGATCACCTCATGATACTGATTTAATTTCCTTTGGATATTCCCAGAATGGGATTGATAGATCATATGGTTCCTGTTTTCAAATTCATTGATTTCCACTCTAATTTTTAATATATTTCTACTGATTTTGGATTTAATTGCTCTTCTTTTTCTAGTTTCCTAAAGTAGACCCTAGGTGATTGATTTTAGATCTTTCTTCTTTTCTAATATGTGCATTTATTGCTACAAATTTCCCCCTAACCAATATTCTTGCTGCATCCCATAAAATTTGTTTTCATTTGTTATGTTTTCATTTAGCTTGAAATATTAAAAAAATTCACATTAAAAATTTTCTTTTGAAATGTCTTCTTGGACTCATGAGTTATTTAGAAGTACATTGTTTAATTTCTAAGTAGTTGGGGGTTGTCCAGCTATCTTTATGTTATTGTGATTTGGTTTAGTTCCATTATGAGAGCAAACTTTGTATAATTTATATTCTTTTAGTGTGTGGGTTTTTAAGTTTAATTTATGTTTCATAAATTTATAAATTATATTGATACATGTGTTATATTGTGAAATTATGTGTTGTTCAGACATTTTTGTTAAGTAGTTTATATTATGTCAAGTTCTCATAATACCATGTGCACATTATATTTTGTGGATTTTTTAATGCAAAGGCTCAAATTCATAATTTTTCATGGTATAAAATTATTCATTAATTTATTTAACAGATATTTAATGTATAGCTACTTTGTGTCCAGTGTGATTCTAGATGCTGAGGCTATATCTAGATACTGTGGAGTATCTTGGTAATAAATGTTGTGGTTCAGAATGTGTTCTATATTGATGTGTGTTCCATATGAGCTTCCATATGAGCTGTCCAGTAGTAATTAGTAAGGGGTGTTGAGCCCTCCAAATGTCATAGTGGATTCATCTTTTTTGCTTTGTAGTACTATCAGATTTTCCTCACATGGTTTGATGTACTGTTATTATGTGTTGACACTTTAAGGATTGGTGTGTCTTCTTGGAGAACTGAGCTCTTTATCATTATGCAATGTCTTCGTTATCTGTGATCACTTTCCTTGCTCGGAAGTCTGTTCTGTCTAAAATTAATATATCTACTCTTGCTTTATTTTGATTACTGTTAGCCTGGTATAGATTCCTCCATCCATTTACTTTTAATCTGTATGTGTCTTTATATTTGAAGTGGATTTCTTATAGACAACATATAATTGGTCTTTTTTTAAATTCACCTGAACAATCTCGTCTTTCACTTGGTGTATTTAGACCATTGACTTTCAGAGTGATTATTGATATAGTTATACTAATATCTACTATATTTACTGCTATTTTCTATTTATTGTTAGTGTTTCTTTTTCTTTCTTTTACTTTACTTCTATTTTTTGTGTTTTGAGCATTTCATGATTCTCTTTCTTTCTTCCTTAGCATATTATTTGTGCTTTAAAAAAAAAAACTTTTTTAAGAGGTTGCCCTAGAGTTTGCAATATATATTCTCACTAATCAAAGTCCACTAACAACACCATACCACTTCATAGGTAGTGGGGTACCTTAAACAAGCAAAATAATCCTCATTTCTGCATCCCGCCTTGTATCATTCTCATTAGTTTTACTTACACATAACTATATATACATATGTATGCATATACAACATAATTTAATACATTATTGCTATTATTGAACAAACTGTTTATTAGATCAGTTAAGAAGAAAAAATAGGGACACCCAGAAGAGGCCCTGAACTGTGCCAGCCTGGCTTTGCTTTGCTTGCCAGGTACGGAGTCCACAGACCTCTACTCTCTGTGACCCTGGTTCATCCCACCTGCTGTGTGAGCCAAGCCCCAGCCACCCCAAGCCTTTCTCCCCAGGATCCTGGATCTCCTGATCCACCTAGAAGAGGCCCGGAACTGTGCCAGCCCAGCTTTGCTGCACCTGTCAGGCTCCAGTGACTCCAGGCCTCTGCTCCCCAGGATCCCCAGATCACCAGATCCACCTGAAAAAGAACCTGAGCTACCACTTCCCAGCTTCAATGTGCTCATCAGTCTCCAGTGACCCAAGGCCTTTGTTCCCTCAGATCTAAGATCGTTAGACTGACCTGCAGCGGCCCAGAACAAGTACCAGCCTGCCAGGCCTCAGGGCTAGAACCTGTAATCACTAGGCCTCTGGATGCGTGGACTATCATCACCCTACATAAGTAACACAAGGAACTATCTCCCACTAGACCTCCGGACCTGAGGACACCCACGTTGCTTCAACCCAGACCCAGACCCATAAATTCTAAAATACTTGATTGGGCTACCTGAGAACAGTATTTCCAGACTTCATCTGGGCTGCACATGAAACAACTTGTGCTGAAAAGCCTTCAAGCACCACCTGAAAAGGTGTGGGCATCCTAAAGAGAAGAACCAGTCCTATCTCAACTAAAATCAAGGGGCTGGCACTTGCCACAGCATCAGACAGATGGAAGAAGACAAAAGAAAAAGAAAGCCACAGTGATAAACTGAAGGCAGAAAAGAAAGCCATGCCAAAATCTAAGTCACCCCGCAAAACTTGAATGGTCCCCAAAGAGGCAGATACTAAGAGCTCCGAAGAGAAGTATTCCATTGATAAGGACTGGGACAACCTAAGAGGTAAGGAGTTCAAAGGGATAGTTATTAAAGAGCTGAATGTGATGCAGAAGGTTCAAACAACTACCCAATTGTCAGTTGTATTATATGACAGATCAAAGGAATTATTTCACCATGGAGATTGAGGCCATAAAAAAAGTCCTAGCAGAAATGCCAGATATTAAAGATACAGGAAAAGATGTAAGATATAAGGATATAAGGAACTGCAGATAAGCATAGAAAGCTCTATAAACAGTCATGTGGAGGAACAAATATCAGATACTGAATACAAATTAGCAGAGGCGACCCTCATGGAAGAGGAGAGGGAAACAAAATTGAGGAAAAATAAAGAAACCCTCTGAGAAATTTCAGACACTATGAGAAGAACAAATATAAGGATAATAGATGTCCCAGAAGGAGAGGAAAGGGAGAAAGAAGCAGAACACCTATTTAAAGAAGTAATAGAAGAAAATTTCCCACATCTGTTAGAAAAAGTAAGCACAGATATTCAAGAAGCAGAGAGAACACCAAATTTTCTAAATGTGAATAGACTTCCCAGACACATAGTAAAACTAGCAAAGATCAATGACAGAAAACTACTCAAGGCTGCTAGAGAAAAGAAAAACATAACTTACAAAGGCACATTCATCAGGCTAGCATCAGATTCTCAACAAACATTTCAGGCTAGGAGAGAGTGGAACGACATATTTAGAATACTAAGACAAAAAATACTGGTGAAGAATACTCTGCAAAATTATCATTTAAATATAATGGAGAAATAAAGGTCTTTAATGACAAACAAAAGTTAATGGATTTTTCTATCACCAAGACTGCCATTCAAGAAATCTTGAAATGGGGCCTACAATAGGGAAAACAAAAAGAAAGACCCACCAAGTCTCAAGAATGGTGATAAATAAGAAAGCAAAAGAAGAAACAAAGATGAAGTCAACAGGAGATACTGCAAAACTACTAAAGGTGGAAAAAAACAGGAGATGTATACAAGTATATAAATAGGATATGGCATCAGCTCACAAAAGTCTATCATAGAGAGTTCAGTTAGCGAAAACCCACCAGACAGGCAACAACTCAGTTCTAAAGAGATAGACTGGAAGTAGATGGAACTGACAAAACAGATACTGTAAACAATTCAAAGGAAAAAAATAAACAAGAATTGAAACAACAGTCACAGAAAAGCAATGGAACAAATACTCAAATGACAATAATAAATTTCATTCATTACCCTAAATATGAATGGAATTAGCTCACCAATCAAAAGACATAGAGTTGCTGGATGGATTAAAAATAGGACCCATCAATATTATGCCTACAAGAAATACATATCAGATCCAAAGACAAGCATAGGATGAAAGACAAGGGTTATGAAAAAATATTTCAAAGCAACGGTGATGACAGAAAATCAGAAACTGCAATACTAATATCACACAAAATAAATTTCCAGCTAAAAAGTGTCACAAGGCAAGCATGGACACTACATTATAGTCAAAGGAGTAAGCCATCAAGAAGAAATAACTATCATTAGCATGCATGTACTCTATTCAGGACCACCTCAATACATAAAGCGATAGTGACAGAACGAAAGGCAAACATTGACAATAACACAGTAATAGTAGAGGATTCAACACTCCACTTACACGGATAGATAGATCATCTAGGCAGAAAATCAACAAAGTAAAAATGACCCTAATTGAAACAGCAGACAGCATGGACCTAACAGACATAAACAGGGTGTTCTACCCCAGCGGAAATGGAATATGCTTTTTTCTCAGGCATGCATGGGACATTCTCAAGAGTAGGTATTCTAGGACACAAAACAAATTCCAGCAAATTTAGCAAGATCGAAGTGGTAGAAAGCATCTTCTCTGACCATAAGGGGGTGAAATTAGAAATGAACGAAAAGAACAAAGGTGGCAGAACCACAAAGATGGAGATTGAACAACATGCTCCTGAACAACCCCTGCAATTAGATGCAATTAGATCAAAACTTACCTGGAAACAAATGAAAATTCTGAGATGAGCTTCCAGAACATCAAAAGCAGTTCTGAGAGGAAAGTTTACACCATACAAGTGCACATCAAAAACTGAGAGAGCCCAAATTAAATCCCTAGCCTCACGCCTGAGGGAACTAGAAAGGAAGGAACAATTGAACCCCAAACTCAGCTATTGCAAAAGAGACAAATGTAAAATGAAGCAGTTGGGACTACATCAAACTAAAGAACTTCTGCACAGCAAAAGACAGAGTTGGAGAAGATGTTCACATAGCATACATCAACTAAAAATTTAATCTCCAAAATATATAAAGAGCTCACTCACCCCAACAATAAAAAAGCAAATGACCCACCCAAAAAATGGACAAAAGAACTGAATAGACGTATCTCTAAAGAAGACTTATAGATGGCCTACAGACACCTGTTCTACATTAGTCATCATGAGAAAAATGAAAATAAAATCTACAGTGAGATACTACCTCACACCAGTGAGAATGGCCTCTATGAAAAAGACTGGAAATAGCCTGTATTGGAGGGGGTGTGGAGAAAAAGGAACCCTCCTGCACTGTTGGTGGGAATGTAAATTGTTGTAGCATCTTTGGAAAACAGTATGGGGATTCCTCAAACAAAGATGGATCTACCATTCTATCCAGCAATCCCATTCTTGGGCACATACCAGCAGGATACAAAATCTCTATAGTCAGAAAAAAATATCTGCACCCTGATGTTCATATCAACACAATTCACAATAGCAAGACATGGAAACAACCTAAATGCCCAGCAACAGATGACTGGATAAAGAAGCTGTGGTACATATATTTAATGGAATTCTACGCAGCTACTAAAAAAAAAAAATTAAATTGTGCCCTTTGTAATAATCTGGATGGAATTTGAAGGGATCATGTTAAGTGAAATAAGTCAGAAAGAAGATGAAATACAGAACGGTTTCACTCATGTGTGGAATATAATGAAATGAAACAAATAAACAGAAAAACCCCAACAAAAACTCTCAGAACACAAGATGATGGCTGCCAGGGCGGGTGAGAGGGGGAGGGAAGGAAAGAGGGGAAAAGGCGGTGGTAAAGGACACTAGAACTCTGGTGGAGGGTGTGGTGTGAAATATAGGTTGAGATACAATTTCTATTCAAAAATTAATGTAGTATTGTGATCAAAAAAGACAGTATCAGTTTTCTTTAAAATTTTTTGAAATGTAAATGTTTCAATTTTTCCTTCACTTAATTCCTTTTCCATTTCCGCTTCTTCTGTTTTGTTTTTTTTCTATTTTGTAAAGGATTGGCATACATCACTGTAAGTTTAAGGTATACAGTGTGACATATGATTTACATGACCCACGATGAACACCCTGATACTTGAGATGATTCAGGATGGAAGTTGATCATATCATAAATAATCCATGTGACTTAAGTATTGAGCCACATGACATGAGTCCAACTTACAGGGAGCCCAGAGGCTGAGTTCACACTCAGTGTATGTATACACACACATACAAATAGAAGTCAAAGGAAAATGACCATGCTAACAAGAAGCGAAAAAAAAGCTAAAGCACTTACATCAATAATTGGTATGGTAAATTTTAGAGCAAAGAATACTACCAGAGATTTTTTTTTTCAGGTTTGTTTCAAAATGATAAACTGATCAATTCATTAAGAAACATTACAGTGGATACACTTAATGTCAGAGCTTCAAATGAAGCAAAACATAGAATTGGGTGTGATATAAGGGAAGAAGGAAGAGTGGGAAGTGATTGGAATCTGTCTTTGAACAAAGATAGCCATTTGAGGTAGCCATTTTGGAATTCCAGCACTTGGCTCTTCTAAGGAAACCCTTCACGGTCAAACTGCGCTTGGTTCGGATCAACTTCAGCCCTGAGTCCTGCGGCAGCTGCTGAAGAGCGATCCCTTAAGACCATGGCAAGCAGCCATGCTCGCATTACTACATAGGCTTGTGGAAGCGAGGGCAGACCACAGGAGCCTCTTGTCCTTAAATATTGGGATTCTTTATTTCCTTGGCAGATTGCAGCCTCCAGTCACACACCTACTGAAACAGAAGAGAGTCGTTGTTTCCAGCCTATCAACTAAAATGCTATCCAGAGTATTTAAAGGAACAGTACATGGTTTCAACCTTTTCTTTTCTTTTCCCCCCCTATTATCCCTTTAAGAGATCAGACCCTGAGGATTAGCATAGTCCATAGCGCCGGTGTATAGGAGGGAATTTAGAAAGTCACTATAAATATCCAGAGAAAGATTCAGGCTGACACAGACTGGAGAAGACAAAAGGTTTGCCTCAGGCTGATCCCTGGCAGAGAAACATTGTACAAGAATAAAGCGCAACAAAAAAAGCAAACCCTGGAGAAAGTGGAGAATCTGTTTTCCAGTTGCCTAATGAGTTAAGTGTCCAGTTTTCATAATAACAGCACAAATCAAGGCACAGAAAGGAGCAGGAAAATATGACTCATTCAAAAGGACAAAACAAATCAAAACCATTCACAAGGAAGCCCAGAGGACAAACTAACAAGACAAAGACTTTAAAACGACTGACTTAAAGATGCTCTAAAAGCTAAAAAGAAGACATGCACTAAGACAGAAAAATGATATGTGGACAAAATGAGCATATAGATGAAGACAATAGAGAACACTAAGCAATCTAGCCTTCAGTTCAACAATTATTTTCTCCTGTATTTCCTGTAATTATTTCATACTTTCATATTTCAGTCCACGATTCATTTTGAGTTCATTTAAAAAATTTTTTTATGTACTTCAGGTCACTTTTTTTTAAAGGAAAGGTACAGGCAGGAATGAAGACAGGCAGGCAGGAAGAGAAAAGGAAGAACTATTCAATTTTGTTTTTATTTAGTTGTTCACACTGGTCATTTCCTCCTAGACCCGGAACTCAAACCCAGGGATACGTGGCCTGCACCCTTCGGAGGTGATTGACCTAACTGCTACTACACCAGGGCATACTGAGTTCATTTTAATTTAAGGTATGAGGTTAAGTTGATGTTCATTTATTTTGCTTTTGAATGTTCCATTTATCCAGCATTATTTGTTGAAAAGGCCTCTCTGCCTTTATTTGGCAAAATAAAGTGGATCATATTTGTTTGTATCTATTTCTATCTTTATTGACATATGCATTTATCCCTACACCAATGCCACACTGTCTTGTTTATTATAGATACATGACCCTTATCATCATATAACCCTTAACATCGAGTAAGGCAATTCCTCTTACATGGCCTCCCCACCAACAAAGACTCTAAAATCTGTCCAAGTTAAAATCAGTAGACACAGAAATTAGTACACTCAGAGATTCTTCCACTGTTGAGGCTTCCACTTGTTGATTCTTCCAACTCTTCCCCTGTGCCCTGAAGTCTATGGAGCACATACAGTGGCTATAAATTGGCCAAGTTTCTAATGTAATAAAATGCCCCTCCTGACCCTATGCTGTGGACCTCAGTGCAGTAAGATGACTGGTTACATACTGGGCTCTCCTGGAAATAAAGGTTCTCACAGACCCTGAGCCTGTGACCTTTCATACCTGGCTGCCATTTATGCTTTAGATCATGAGAATAGCAAAGTGGTAAATTCTACCAAATTGAGGGAAGAAAGTATACAAATTCTAAACAAAGTTTTTGCAAACTCAAAAAGTTAGGAATCTTGTTTAACTCTGTGAAGTTACTATACTGACATCAGTACAGACAAAGGCATTTCAAGAAAACCATGAACCAACACCCTTCACTAATGATTCAGAACCTCAGCAAAATTTTAGCAAATCAAAGCCAATAATATGTAAAAGGATACTATATCAAGAAAAAGTAGTTTATCCCAGAAATTCTGTTTTATATTTGAAAATAAATGTAATTCACCATTAAAAGACTAAAAAGGGTAAAACGATTATAAAAAAAAGGGTGCTCTAGATGGTTCCCCAAATCCCAATGACCTTTGTATACTCCTCTCACATTTTACCAGCTGATCTGTGAAATATGTGTATGTGTGTGCCATGTAATTCAGAAAAAGCGAGGGCATATCTCTTCCAATTTTAGGTTGTAAAGGATACTATTTTCTTTTTTGGGTGCACTTTCTTGCTCTTGGTTCACTTGCTTTACTTGAGAGGATCCATGTGATGAGACAGATGTGGTAAGGTCCCTGCCCACAGTCCTGGCAGAGCTAGGAATCAAGTCTTCCAGCCTCAAGTGTTCAGAGTCCTGCAGTCCTTGTTGACAGCCCGTCTGAAGGTTCATGGGAGTCCTAAACCATAACTGCTTACCTAATCTGCTCCCAAATAAAAATTGTAAATAAATGTATAGTGTCAGGAAGCAGATCAGTAGTTTCCTGAACCTGCACGAATAGAAAAAGAGATACTGCAAAAGGCCTAAGAAAACCTTTAACTTCTAAAGTATCAAGAAACATCTATCAAAACTTAGGAGCCAGATACTTAGGACAAAATCTTTCCCAAACAAACACGTATAGAGGAATTTAGAAAGTCAATATACATAGCCACAGAAAGGCACAGACCTGAGAAGACCATAAGTTTACACTTCAGTCTAATCCCCAGTACTGACAGCCTACAATAATTAAAAAAATAACTTTTATAAATCAAAAGCAAACCCTAGGGAAGGTGAAGAATCTAATTTCCAGAGTTTCCGCATTCTTAGATTCAAATGTTCAGTGTTCAACAAAAAAATCACAAGGCATACAAAGAAACAGGAAAAGTATGGCTCATTTGAAGGAAAAAATAAACCAACAGAGACTTCCTTGAAAAAGACATTATGGCAGGTCTACTACATAAAGACTTCTAAACAGCTGTCTTATAGCTATCAAAGAACTAAAGGAAGATGAGGAAAGTCAGAAAGTCAGAAGAATGATGAGTGAGCAGATGCATATGTCACAAAAGAAACAGAAAACATAGAAAGAAACCCAAAACAACTCTGGAGCTAAAGTTAACATCTGTACAAAAATGCGTGAGGCAGATTCAGAAGTAGATTTGAGGAGCAGAATAATCAGCGGACTGGAAGTGGTTGCAGGAAGTAAAAGGGGAAGGTGCAGTGGGGAAGCATATAGTGGGAAAAGGGGATTATATAGTGAAGGAGAAAATGAAATAGTGGTGAACTTACTGTATCACATGCAGATACTGCTTTTCTATAATGTATATCTTAAACCTATTTAATGTTATGCACTATTCCTTAAATAAGATCAACTAAAACTATTATTATGACTTTGGTTTTTAACTTTAAATTTCTATTTTTTTTTAGAAGCAAAGGCATTGAATTATTGGTCTGTTTTTGGACATCGATGTATAAAGATGTAGATTTGTGACGACTGAAATGGTTGAGGATGGCATTGTATAGAAGTAGTTTTTGTATGTTAAAACCATCATAATTTAAAATTAGAGTATTATAATTTTAGGATATTAACTTTAATCCCCATAATAACCACAGAGAAAATAGTTATAGAATATACACATAAGGAAAAGAGAAGGGAACTAAAATGTTTTACATTAAAAAAAATCAAACACGAGAAGATATTAATGCAGGAAGTGGGGCACAAAAAGTCATAAGACATTTAGAAAACAAAGAGCAAAATGAGGAAGTAAATCGCTCCTTATCAGTCATGAATTTCAATGAATTGGATTGAAATCTATAATCAAAAGACAGGATGGATTTTTTAAAGTGATCTAATTACTATCTCTAGAGAGTAACTTAAGGCATAAAGTGAAAGGATAGAAACCATATATTCCATGTAAATAAAAACTAAAGAGTAAGGGTGGCATTACTAATGTCAGACAAAATATTTTTATAAAAGGCTATAAAGAGGAATGAATAGTAATAAAAAGTTCAATACAGCAAAAAGATATAGCAATTGCAAAAATTTATGCACTGAATAACAGGCTATAAATGACAAGCCCATAGTTAATATACTCATTGGTGAAAGACAGAACACTTTGAATCAGGAACACAGAAAGGATGCTCACTTTTGTCACTTTCATTCAACATAGCCTTGAAGTTACTAGCCAGAGTAATTAGGCAAGAAAAAGAAAGAAAAGGCATCCAAACTGAAAAGAAGTAAAATTATCTCTATTTACAGATGATATAATCTTATATGTAGTAAAGCATCAAGAATCCACAAAATAACTGTTAGAACAGTTAATTGAAATTAATTCAACAAGGTAGGAGAAAAAGTCAAAACAAAAATCAGCTGCATTTCTATATATTAGCAGGGAACAATCAGAGTAGGAAATTATGAAAACAATTCCTTGTACAATAACACCAGAAAGAATGCAATATCTAGGAATGATTAATAGGCACATGAAATCATGCTCAACAACACAAATCATTATGGAAATGCAAATCAAAGCCACAACGAGACATTTCACACTCATTAGGATAGATGTTATCCAAAAAAAAACCAAAAACAAGTATTGGTGAGTATGTGGAAAAATTGGAATACTTATATACTGGTTTTGAATATGTAAAATGGTAACTGTGGAAAACAATGTTTGCAGTTCCTCAAAAAAATTAAAAATATAATCAAATGATCCAGTGAGTTCACTTCCACTTATATAACCAAAATAATAGGAAACAGGGTCTTAAATATTTATACACCCATGTTCATTGCGGCATTATTCACAATAGCTGAAAGTTGGAAGCAATACAAGCATCTATTGACAGATGAATGAATAAGCAAAATGTATCTATGTACAATAGAATATTGTTTATCCTTAAAAAGGAAGACAATTCTGACACATGCTACAAATGGTTGTGTCTTTAGAACATTATGCTAAATTAAGTAAGCCAGTCTCAAAACCAAAATAGCTTATGATTCCATTTATATGAGGTATCTAGACTATTCAAATGTATAGAGACATAAATAATGGGAGCTCCCAGGAGTTTAGGGGGAGTTGTTGTTTAGTGAATATGGAGTTTCATTTTTGCAAAATGAAAAGAACTCTGGAGATGAAAGGTAATGGTGACTGCACAATATGAATGTACTTTACACCACTGAACTGTACCCTTAAATATGGTTAAGATGTATTTTATACTATGTGTATTTTACCATTTTTTTCATTAAAAAGGTATATAAAATTGTGGTGTATTCATTTGATAGAGCTCTACACACAAGTAAAAGAACTATCTATACACACAGCATAAATGATTCTCAATATAAGCACAATGTAAGAAAGAAAATAGGCCAAAATAGAGTATATTTCCAATAGTATAAAGTTCTAGGAACAGCAAACAAAACTGGAGTGAAAAAATGTAAACCAGTGGTTTCCTTGAGATGCAATTAAGGGTTTCCTGGGGAAGACAAGGAGGGATAATAAAGGACCATGAGGTAGCTTTGTAGGTGATGAATAGGTTTATTATCATGATGAGGGTGTTGGTTCCCTGAGTGTATACATATTTGAAAACATCAAAGTGTGCATATGTGTAGTGTAATTACATATTAAAAGAAATTGTTGCACATAAAAATCTAATATCCCACTCATCTTAGAAACTACATTTGGAAACCCTACATTGACACTAATATCTCTCGCCTCATGATTTAACATAAAAAATGACTGGTTATGTCACAAATGCTATATCCATAGAGAACAAGATCTACCTTCTCTCTTATTCCACCAGTGCAGAAATGGCTTCAGGATAAGTAGTGAAGACAGCCTGCAGACATCCACAAAGCCTTTAGATGATTTGCTCTGTCAGTGACCTTAGTCACAGTACAGACGGCCATCCTGAAAACTTCTGAAAAACGGAATCCTCCCAAGTACTAGAGAGGATGGGAGGAGACACTCCCACTCAAGCTGTGAGCCTGGCACCAGCACTGACCCAGCAGAGTGAGCAAGGCAGGAGGCAGGTCCTACCCAGACACCTTCCATATGGCAGTTGCTCCTGCTCTTGTTTCCCCTAATAATCCATGTTTCATCTCCGCAACAAGCATTGTTAGAGTTCTTCCTTTGGCTTTAAATTTGTATAATTGCTTCTGACGCCAGTAAAAGGTATTAATTCCACTTACGAATTCCATAAACTTTTAGGATAATGTAATGGATACCACAATCCTGCTCAAAAAACAAAACAAAAACAAAAAACTGACTTCTACACAGCCACATTCAAAGGAACATTTGTGGATATACTTTTAGAATAAATACATTCCCTCTAATTGTTGCACTCTCGTCTACTCTCAATCACCCCGTGTTTCTGTACAAAATTTGATCCCAATTGGGCCCAGTAGTCTAACGGTAACACCAATTAGACTGGGTGTTAGATGTCAAGGCATATGGATCCTTGACAGGTGCCAGGCAAACCGTGTTTGCTTAAAAGTGCTAGGAGATATGGGGCAACCCTTGGAAATAAGGCACTTAATGTATACTACTCCTAGATGTATGGGAGGTTGTTAGAACTGCCCCTTCCTCAGGGTGATCTCTGGTTCACAAAATTTCATGATATTCTGTTCACAGCACTAGGCCCATAAAGGCCTACAATATCTCTTAGGTGACCTTGAGTAGCAACACCAATGAGGCCAAATCTGTGCTGACAGTTGTTCTCTGCAATCCTGCTGGTGCCGCTGAAGAAAAATATTGAAGACCTTTTTTGTTTAGTAGACCTTAATTATGTTCTCAACCCACTTCACAAGTAATCGAAATGCAGAAGTTTGAAATGCAGTTTTATCAATAAGGCCCTTATTGTCACCCAGACCAGGGTAATGTAAAGTAAGTAGTTGTTGGGAAAGGGTAATGTGGAGACTGAATAAATCTGTCACTACATCACATGAGATCAACAATATCCTTGAAAAGGAGAAAACTGTTCTATAAGCTACTAATAGAACTCAGGTCTTTTGTGGCCAAATATTGTTCAAGTACAAAGCTTAAATCAGTCACAGTGGGTAGGGAAGTCTTCTCATGGCCTCAGGTTACTCATGATTCCTTCTTGGAAGGAGAAAACTGAAGACTGCCTTCCCTGAGCACAGGGAGTGGCTGACACACTCTGGACACCTGCCAGGGGACAAGCTGAGATGGCTTTTGCCAGAAACGACTGTAGGCACAAAACTGTAAATTTCAGTCAGAAACTAAAACTTAGTTCCAGAAACTTCCAGCATTGCTAACAATCTCCTTGGTGTGGCTATTTGGATGAACAAGGTTCAATTTCTGGCTGCTGGTGTCCTCATAAAGATTCCTCACAGAGCTTCTTTCTAGTGTGTATCATTGGGTTAGAGAGAGCACATTGTCCATGCTCCTTTCTCTAGTGTGAATTTTCTGATGTCGAATGAGAGTAGGCCTTTGACTGAAGGCTTTTCCACATTCGCTGCACTTGTATGGTCTGTCTGGTTTGTGAATTTTCTGGTGCTGCCTCAGATTAGACCTCTGTCTGAAGGTTTTCCCACACTCAATGCACTCATAAGGCCTTTCACCAGTGTGAAGTCTCCGATGGTTATTGAGGCTGGAGCTTTGGTTAAAGAATTTTCCACATTCAGGGCATTGGTAAGGCCGTTCACCAGTATGAAGTCTCCGATGACTATTGAGGCTGGAGCTTTGGCTAAATAATTTCCCACATTCACTGCACTCGTAAGGCCGTTCACCAGTATGAACTCTCTGATGTTTCATGAGGTCGGAGCTTCGACTGAAGGCTTTCCCACATTCACTGCACCCATGAGGCCGTTCACCAGTGTGAACTATCTGATGTTGAATAAGACTGGCAATGTGGCTAAAGAATTTCCCACATGCATTACATTTATAAGGTCTTTCTCCAGTGTGAACTCGCCAATGTTTAATTAGGCTGGAATTGCAGTTGAAAGATTTCCCACATTGACCACACTCATGAGCACTTTTACCAGTATGAACCCTCTTATGATGAATGAGATTAGAGCGCTGGCTAAAAAATTTTCCACATTCGCTGCACTCATATGGCTTTTCACCAGTGTGAACCCTTTTATGTTGAATGAGGTTGGAATTTCGGCTAAAGAATTTCCCACATACACTGCATACATGAGGACTTTCACCAGTGTGAACTCTCTGATGCTCAATGAGACTGGACTGTTGGCTAAAGAATTTCCCACATTCACAGCACTCATAAGGCTTTCCTCTATTGTGAATTCTCTGGTGTTGAAAGAGGCTAGCAGCATGGCTAAAGAATATGCCACATTTGCTGCACTCATAAGGTCTTTCCATAGTGTGGGCCCTCTGGTGCTGAACAAGTGTAGATTTGTCACAGAAAGCACTCTTTAACTTACTGCTCTTGTTATGGTTTTGCACAGTGTCAAAATCCACTGTTGGGTTTGGCTCCTTCATGCTGTGAGTTACCTGATGCTGGAGAAAGCTGGATCTGGCCACAAAGTCCTTCCTGAATTTGAAAGGTTTCTCTGATGTGTTGTCTCTACAACTCTTCTCAAGGAAGGCCCACCTCTCATCCCATCTAGTAGACTTGTCTACATTCGTTTGCGTCTGTTGCAGGTGAAGGTTTGAGTTGAACTTGAACTTTCTCCCATATACTTCACATGCATGTGTTGTTTGGTGTTCAATCAGGTCCAAAATGTCTTTCAAGTAGAGACCACATGTGACACAGAGGTAGTCCTTCGGGGTGGACAGAACTGCCTGGGGATTCTTGCTCTGTGACACCCCTTCCACAGAATGGGGTGCCTCATCTTCCATCCCATGGCAAAAACCTAAACGCAGAGAAATGTTGTTGAAGTTCATGTTAACTTTGAAAGAAGAAAACAGGCCCATGACAAATGTATGTCTGACTCAGGAAAAGTTCATGGGATTGTTGGCAAGATGGGAAACACAAGGTCAGGGTAAGGAGTAGTCTTCTATTAGTACTTGTCTGGTGAGGTCACAAAATATCAGAGGCCTTACCCAGATCAAGGACACAACGATGGCATATAATATCGGGTGGAAAGGCAGGGTCTCCAACTCACTTTTCTGTAAAGGTTTTTCAGGGGGCCCTGGATGCTAGCAAAGGCTGTGAAGAAGGGTATGTCCAGACCCAGGAAAACCTGTCTGCAACTGAGTAGTTGGTGTTTAAGAACTGTTAAAGGAAATGTGTATATCTCATGGCATATTAAGTGTAGGCTAGTATTAGAGAGTGCCCAGAGGGAACTGTGGAAAGAATAATACATAGAGGCCAGAAAAATAGGGCACAGCCAGAGACCCAAAGTTAGAATAGAAATGACAAGTGGGAAGTACATAAAGAGTGGACAAGGAAAGGGAGAAGAGATGTGACAAATCACTTTGACATCAAAACAATGATGAACATGAGAAAAATGGCAAGTATGATTTGAAGATGTGAACGATATCACATGTTCCCCCATGTCCTACTTACCAGAGCCAAGTCCACTATACACCCCTCTTGCCATGGCTGAAGTCATGTCCACTCTGTCAGGTACTGCCCCCATCTCCAGCTGGGCAACTACATGAGACCTAAAAGATGTGAGTCCTAAGAGAGACAAGGCAGGTGAGTGGACTGTAAGCTGCCCCAAATAGACCACAGGAAAGAAAACAGAAATGTTAAAAAAACAACAACAAGGAATTTCTTTCAGGAACATAACATCTCAGTGGTCTTACAAGCAGTAAACCACATCAGTGCCTAGAGCATTGCAGGAGAAGCCTTAGGAAATTACAGTCAAAGGCAATGACTGGAGAAGAAATGTCACCAGTCTGGACCATCACTCAGGAGGGAGTGGTTATGTCAGACAGAATCCATTGGGTTGATTGCAAGACACCTCATTCCTAGAGCATATAGACCAGAAAAGTGGGGGAATGAAGCAGTGGTCCAGCTGTGGGAAGAAAAAGAGTTGCTTCTTGGAAAAAGGGGGACAAAATCAGGACAGGTGCAAAGACCTTACCCAATGAGGCTATTAGTGCAAAGTTCTCCAGCATCACATCGCAGTACAGGAGTCTCTGAGCCTCGTCAAGGAGTTCCCACTCGTCCTGGGAGAAGTAAATGGTCACGTCCTCAAAGGTCACACAGCCCTGCCATGATGGGGACAGTTTATTCCATGATCAGTTTCTCTCCTCAGGACTCCCTGTTTGTCCCACCCAGAGGAGGGGTGCGGTCAGTCCCCTGTTGCATGCTCACATGACTCGTGACAGCCACACCAGCCTCAACCTGCCTCTGTTCTTGTCTTCAGTATAAGCCATCCAGAACCACACAAAGAGAGCAGACACTCAGAGCCACCATCTTCCTCTTCTATGTTCCACGTTCCGTCCCCTCATCAGTCATACTCATTCAAAAGCCAATCACTCAGCTCCTCCTACCTGCCCCCCACCTGGAGGCTGATGACTTGTCCCAACTGACCCTGGGTTAATGCCACAGCCTGACTAAAAAACTCCCAGGCAACCCCAAGGGTCACCACAAAAGCCTGTGGAGCATCCATCTCGTATCTACAACTGCCCCATCCCAAGGAAAATTTGAGCCCAAGACTCTCCTTCCCTGACACACATTTTTCACCCCACAGTGTTCTTCTTCATCTGTCTTTATGAAGCCGGTCATCATGCCCAAGCAAGCAACCCCCGTGTTACACCAGTTCTCACCCTCCTCTCTCCCCTAAAGTCACTGCCACCATAACATGAGGTTCATGTTTCCAAATGAGACACAGCTGAAACCTGTTCACACACCAGTTGCCACAGCTGTAGAAATAAATCAGACCAATCCCATGAGAAACACATAGACCGTTTATTCTGAGCTTGTTTTAGCGAGGGAGTCAGCCAGGTCACTTGAGTTTTAGCAGAGACTGAAAGGCAGGCAGGGGAGTGGGAAAGCTTTACGGTGGAAAAAAGGGAGAATTTCAGGGCTGCTCTGTTTGGAGCTTGTTGGCATGGGGCAGCTAGAGACAGGCTAACTGGAAGCAGGGTACCCTGTGTTAGGGGTGCCTCTTGGGATTTTTCTGGTTAGTCTAAGTTGAGAATCAAAATCAGAGACGCTCTCAGTTATTGATGAAGTTCTGGTCATTTGGGGACATTTGTTGCCGATGTTGTTTAATTTCCTGGATTGTCACTAGAGATAGCAATCTGGCTTCCTGCAAGTCCGACTTCCAGCAGGCTGGCTTCCTGGATTGTTTAATGTAGATAAGGGGGCTGGTTTCCTGGGCAAGGTCACTGCGGGTTGTGGGTCAGCTGTTCTTTTTACACATCATTTGCCATTGCCCATTTACGCATTCAGTCTCCTGTAACCTTAGGCCTCCGCGGAGTGCTGTCACTGCCCTCGTTTCAGCTCCACTCAGGGTAAAAGCATCAGAGCTTGACATAGCCAAAGCCTAATTTCTATTATTTCCACTGAAAATGCCGTCTATAACCAACTTCCCTTTCTTAGTTAATGGGACATCTGCTTGACTAGAGCCTAAAGCTGCAAGAGTCCTCTCTTCTCGAGCTTCCCTTCCTCATCAGATCTGGTCGGCCTGATTTAAAAGACTGGTTCAGAATCCAGACTCTTCTGCCTGCAGCCACCACTCGCCTCCAGGCCCCAGCTCCTTGCTCTCCCTGCCTCTGCCCTCACCCCACAGTCAGCACTGCATTCTGCACCCACAGGGAGCCGTTTAAGACCTGAGTGGCATCATCTTCCTCCCAGGCTCTCAACTTTCTTTTTCTCCCAACACCCTCAGAATAGAGGCCCAGGTCCTCAGCCTGCCCTTCCAGGGCTGCCTCTGCCACCAGCTCTCAGAACGCTCCCAACTCCCATCTCACCACCGGACATTTGCACCTGCTGCTTCCTGAGTCCAGGAAACCCCAGCTCACCTCATCCCCTGGAATTTGGGAGCCACTCCCTCTATTTCCTGGCCTGGACTCAGGACCCTCAGGCCGGGAGTGACTCCCCTTCAGAGCCACCAGACTTCCAAAACAGAGAGATGGCAGCAGCACCAAGTCCGAGAAGCGCTCATCTTTCGAATCTCCGCGCGCCGGCTGGGGGTCTTAGTGCGGGTTGGGGGGTCCCCAGGCGCCAGACGCCGGTACTCACCTGCGCGGGGTCGGCCCGCGACACCGCCGCCATCCGGACTTGTGCCCACAGCGGGGCCGTGGGAGCGGGTGACCGAGGCGGGCCTCGCAGACTCGGCCTGGCACCCCGTTCGGCGCACTCCTACTCCCAGTCTCGGGGGCTCAGGCCCTCGGGCCTCGAGAGCGAGCCTCCAGGCCGGACCCCAGCAGACAGCGTATTGCCTCGGGTCACCGCTCTTTCAAAGGCGCGGGGGTGGGCCCCAACCTCACCGCCCTTCCCAGCTCCATCGCGATGCCGCCCGGGACGCGGGGCTGCCCAGGCCGGCCCACCACCCACCCGCCGGGTCCGGCGGCAACGGGCGCACAGCCGGGTCCGGAAAATGAATTGCTGGATCCAAACGCAGGAAGTTCCGGCCCCCCTTCCCCGCCCCGAGAAACGCCACTCTCCCGGGCTGTCATTGGCCCCGCGCCAGCCTCCCGCTGGTGACGCGCCGCTCGGCCTCCTGGATGGTGTTTTCTGTCTTCATCTGGCCGGGCCGGGCGGGCGGGGGAGAGCAGGCCCCACTGCTTTCGGCGACAGTGACCGCGCTGCCCCGCGCGCCTTTCCTCTGGAGGCACCGGGGCCCGTCCCATTCGCCCTCAAGGTCTGTGATAAGAGACCTTTTCTGTCTGTGTAGACGGAGGCGAGTCGCTTCGCCTTTCAGATCCTTGGAGACTTAGACTCACACGGAAAAAAAAAAGAAGATAACACCTAATTTGCGGGGGGTTTGGGTATTAACATCAAATGTTGGTCTAACTCAGTGCTTCTCAAACCAGTCCATCCACATCATCTGGGAATTTGTTCAAAATACAGGTTCTCTGGCGACAATCCAAACCTAGGAATTAAGACACTGAGCGTGGGGCCCAGCCTTCTGCGTGTGAACGAGCCCTGCAGGGAGTGAGTTTGAGAAAAGGGTCTCTCACTGAAATACAGTAAATAAAATGGGAAAAAAGGACACGACCTGTCTCATAGAAGAGAACAGGGCCTGGTAAATAACCACTGCTGGATATTTACCACCGTTATCGTCCGCATCATCATCCTCATTACAAGACCCACCAGCCTGTGTGGGAAGCAAGTTACACACCTCTGCAGAGTCATTGGGATATTTGTCAAAAGATAAACCACAATGATTCTATTCAGCAAGCGGCCTCATAGGTAATGGTAATAATTTTTACCTGAGAACACACCTTTTACCATTTGACTCCTTTTATTTCACTTTTAAAAACACATCTGCAAGAGCCTTTTATAAACAACAGGTAAGCCGATTGCCCGACGGACACATTCTTTAAGGCCACATAATTCACCATTTGAAATCACAGGCCTAAATGCCCCCGGGCATCAATGGACAGCAGAGTTGATATGGTTCCCAGTTTGTGACAGAGACAACATGACATTAACTCACCTCTGATTCTCAGATGCTAAAGGCAAAATTATTCTAGACACTTGTTAAAGAAACATAAGGCAATTTTTATCACCAGAGGTGTGGAGACCAGTGCAATCGGAGCTTGCAGGGAGAGTTTTATTTGGGCTCAACTCCACATGAAACAAGGAAAAGTATTATAGTTGTATAGAAATAGTATATATACATATGTATTTATATGTATGTATACACATGAATATATATACTATAGCTCTGTAGATATAACTTTTCTGTATCACTATATATAATTATAGTATATAATGTATGGAAACATTTATGGCTTTTATAATGGCTATAATAATAAAAACTAACTATAAATCATAGTGATTTAAAATTAAATAAATGCCAGAGAAATCATCTTTATTGAAATATTGAAAGGGGCATGCTGTGTTGAAGCAGCAGTTAGATTAATCATCTCCAAAGGAGCAAGTCACAGACCCCTGAGTTCAAGTCCCAGGTCCGAGGGAAGCAACCAGTGTGAACAGCTAAATAAAAATATAATGGAAATGCTTCTTCCCCTTCACTCTTCTGGCTTGCCTACCTACTCACCTTCATTCCTGTCTGCACTTTTCCTTTGAGAGAGAGAGAGAGAGAGAGAGAGAGAGAGAGAGAGAGAGAGAGAGAGACAGAGACAGAGAGAGAGAGAGACAGAGACAGAGAGAGAGAGAGAGAGACAGAGAGACAGAGAGACAGAGAGACAGAGAGAGAGGGATTGTTGTCATTGTGTTTTTTCATTCGTGTTTCCAGTTTCTGGAAAGGGTTTTGAATTGCTTAACACCTCTGTACTTAACATGTTTGCGTGGTGGGTTGCTATCCAACAATAAATGGACATACATATGTTGTATAAAGTTCTATAGAAAGTCCTTTAGCTAAAGAGCAGGATTGAGTCAGTGGATGGAAAATCATTAAGAGAAAACATCAGGGATAAGATTATTTTGAGCCAAAATTGAAACTTTTAATGGGAAATTAACTTCATTAAATGCAATCATAAAAATTTATATTTAAGAACAATGATAAGTGATTGATTGCTGATGGGAACTCTGTGATACTGGGAATGAGGATCTGAGAGAGGAATGTCTCTGTGGATTAATATAGCTGTTCACTCTCGTTAGAAAACACAAATAACATTTCCTTGTGAGGTTAGAAAGATGGAATTACTATGCATGACAGAAATTGAGGGGGGATCAGGTGATTAATATTCCAAGTCCCATATAGTGTCCCGGAGAAAGGTAAAGTCATTTATAACTCTGTGCACTAATATGTTGAAATAACTATGTATTTTCTTAGCTTTAAATAATAAATAAAATCAAAGAATATGCTTTCTAAACTAGAAAATATTTGGAAAAAATTATAAATGAACAGAAAAATATTTAAAATATTGGATAAGGATGGTATACTCCCCTGTCTCTGGTGACTGAGACAGCTAAGGTGCAAGCCACATAAAGCCTGTAGACCTGGGTTCGGGACCTGGAGCCAGGGGTTAAAATAAAGTACCGAGTAAAGAATAAGTGAATCAAAACAAAGCACAAAATCCAAATGCATCTACTATTACACTAAATGATAATGGGATATACATTCAAATTAGCATAATAGTTTAATGACCCAAAATATCTGCAAAGAGGATTAATTTTTTAAATTAATTTAGATTCATAGCAAAATTGAGTAGAAAGTACAGTTTACACCTCATCCCCACACGTGCATTCAGCACTCCTTCAACATCTCCATCAGCATTAACGTCATCTGTTACAATTCATGACCAAACACCAATACATCATTAGCAAAGTCCATAGTTTATTTTAGAATGCCTGCCCTCTTCCCATTGTACTATCTCTGGGTTTGATAAATGCATGAATCATGTACCCACTCTTGTAGTTTCATACAGAATAGTTTCACTTCCCTAAAATTCCCTTGTGCTCACCTATTCATCCCTCTCTTCCTCAACATCTATTGGTGATATATATATATAGTATATATACATATATTTTGCTATCGATAGTTTTGCTTTTCCAGACTGTCATATAGTTGGAATCAAGCAATATGTAACTTTTTCAGATTAGCTTCTTTCATTTACTAATAATGCCTTTAAGTTTCCTCTATGTCTTTTGTAACTCGAGAGCTCATTTTTTAGTGCTGAATAATATTCCACTGTCTGCATATACCACAGTTTATTTATCCATTCACCCACTAAAGAACACCTTGTTTACTTCCAAATGTTGGCAATATTGAATAAAGCTGTTAGAAATACCTGCTTGCAGGTTTTTGTGTAGAATTCATTTAAGACTCCTTGGGTTAGATATCAAAGAGTATAAGTTTTATAAGAAATCACCAATTTGTCTACTAAAGTAGATGTACTATTGTGGCATACTCATCAACAATGAATGAAAATTCCTATTGCCCCACATCCTTGTCTGCATTTTTGGTGTCAGTGTTTTAGATTTAGCCATTATGATGGATATGTAGTGGTATCTCATTGTTGAATTAATTTGCATTTTTCTAATGATGTGTGGTGTTAAACATCTTTTCATGTACTTAAAAAAACGGAAAAGAAGACAGGCATGAATGAAGGCAGGCAGGCAGGCAGCAGGCAGGAAGGAAGAGAGAGGGGGAAGAAGCATTTTATTTAGTTAGGGGTTACTTTTTAGTTGTTTCCCCCTAACCCTGGGCTGTGAACCTGGGCCTTTAGGCTGCTTGTTGTATGTGAATTGTGCCCCAAATTGCACTGAGGTCTGAGAGCAGATATATTATTTTATTCTTTTGCATTTGTTTTATAGTCCAGATGTGGTCTATCTTGGTGAGTGTTCTTTATGATCTTGAATAAAATATGTATTTTGCTCTTTGTGAATATTCTGTAAATATTAGTGGATACAGTTGGTTTTCACGTTGTTTAATTCAACCATACATATCCTTATTGATTTTCTACCTGAGGGATCTGTGCATTACTAATAGAGGGTTGTTTGTGTTTCCAACTGTAATAGTGAATTTGTTTTTCATTGTAGTCCTATCAGCTCCTGTCTTATATTTTGTTGTGATCAATAGGTGCAGGCACAATGAAGACATTATCTCTTCTTGAAGAATTGAGCCCTTTATCTTCATGTGATCCTTCTTTAGCCTTGATGGTTTTACTTGCTCTGAATTTAACTCTCTGAAATTAATGTATTGACTTCTGTCTTCTTTTGACTAGTGTTAACATCATGCATCTTTCCCTATCAGTTCCTTTCGCCTATATATGCTTCCATATTGGAGTTGCTTGCTTATTAACACCATGGCTTGGTCTTGTTGGGTTTTTTGTTATATTCTCTGAAAATCTCTTAGTTGATGCATTTAGACTTTTGGCATTCAAGGTGATTACTGATATAGTTGGAGTTCTCTCTAGGATATTTGTTACCCTTTTCCATTGATTGTTCTTTGTTTCTATTTTTGTTTTCCACTTTTTTCTACCATTGGTGGTTTTAATCAGGTATTTTATGCAAATCTTCTTTTCCTCCTTTCATGGTATTTCAATTTATTTCTTTTGTTATTATCTTTAGCGGTTGCTCTAAAGTTTAAAATATATATTAAAAATTGAAAGTTCACATTCAAATATCACTATGCATTTTCACAGATAGTGCAATACCTTACAACAAAATATTTCTAATTCCTCCTTCTCATTCTTCTGTCACTGCTATCCCTCAGCTCACTTATCCATAAACTATAATGATGAAATTTATTTTGCCATTAATATTTTTAACAAACTTCTGTCTATTAGATCAGTTAAAATAAACAGAAACAAGTGTTTACTTTACCTTTATTTATTCCTTCTCTAAAGCTCTTCCTTTCTTTATGTAGATCTGAGATTCTGACCTGCACAATTTTCTTTCTCTCTGAAGAACTTCTTTTTACAGTTCTTACTTAGCTGGTCTATTATTCATAAATTCCCTCAATTTGTTTGTCTGAAAAATGTTCAATTTCTCCTTTGCTTTAAAATGATAACGAGGCTACATACAACATTCTGGGTTGCTTATTTTTCTTTCAACACTTTCTGTATTTTATTCCATTCTCTTATTGCTCACATAGTTTCTGAAGAGAAATCTAATGTAATTCTAAGCCCCATTCTTCCATATAGAAGATTTTTACCTCCTCTGATTCCCTTTAGATTTTTTTCTTTTCTTTTTCTTAGACACTGGATGGGAGAAAATGGCCTAAATAAAACAAAAGTATCGTATTGCTCTAAGTTCATGGCTGGGTTCGAGACTTACACAGGGAAACAACAAAAAATAAGTACAAATGATTCCTCTTCCTCTTCACTCCTTAATGCTGTTTCCCTTTCTCTCTTCCTACCTCTCTTAATATAAATATACTTTCAGTTTCAAAAATCAAACTAGGGATTACCAGAATGGAAAAGGGGTAGGGAGGTGACTAAATCAGGTAAAAGAGTCAATTGTATGTTAAAGAATAGAATTGGGCTTTCAGCATGAATATAATGTAGTGTATATAAACATTGTTTTAAAGTGATGCACCCCTGAAATTATATGAGTTTAAGGAAATGTTAACTCAATAAAACATTTTAAAGGAAAAAATCTAACTATTACAAATATATGAAACAACCTCATGTGTGCGGTGTTGAAAAGGTTCTAACCTAAGTCCGTTTTGAAATGACTGGAATCTGTAAGACTAAAAGGAAAAATGAGCAGCACATGAGATCTGCACCCTAATTGATAGTTATTTCCCAGCAAGGTAAACATTAGCAATTCTAATACGGCTAAATGTGGATTCAAACAATTAAACAAACTGGAGGTAGATGGTAGGAACTAGGTTTCTCACTGTTAGAGGGAGAATTTATAGATTAATAAAGGAAAGGCTAGGATAATCCATATGATCATGGGTCAGAGTTGGTGATATCACTAAGGCTTTTGTTTAATTTAATAGAAGCACAGAAGATTACATATATAAAATATAGCATAGTTTCCTAAGTAATTATATGTAAAGGAGTTACTAAAACAGAAAAATTGGAAGCCCACTTCCTACAATAATCAATTTACCTTCAAAAATCCCAGAGTTGTCTTTTTGTTTTTTCTCTCAAGTGGTTTAAGTGAAAGAGTCATGAGTTTCTGTGGTGCAGACTTAGTTGATTAGCCTTCACACCCTCGTGGCACTGTGCTAAGGCATGGATCCCAGACACAAGAGCATATTTTTGAATAACTTTTCTCACTTTCACATGGACTCTATTAGCAAAATGACTACTTAGAGCAGAAGCCATAGGGTTAAACCCAAGTAACCCTGCCCAGGGTTGTCTAAGCAGTGAGTGTAATGAGAGACCAAGTCTGTACTTTGTTTTCTCCACTCTTGAGTCTTTAATCAGTCTGTTACACATGGGTGTTCTACAAAGATGGGATCTAAGGGCTTGTCTTCAATTTCCTTAGCTCTGTGATAGGCCTTGGGTGTATTTTGATGAAATTGTAACCGTCAGTGACTTAACTTATTCAAACTATAAGCTGGCATCTCCAGGACCCAAAAGAGGTTGGCCTAATTGATAAGGATATGAAATTCCTAGAGAACATGACCCTAGGTGTAATCTGAGTTGTGTAGAAAATTCCGTTTTTTTCATGAGTCAGGGAAATCTTTTATTATAGCATGTAAGTCAGCTGGAGACCAAAGCTTCAAAATGACTTGTTTGGCAGTTGAGATACTTCAGTTTCCTTCTCTTCTCTGGGGTTTGAGTATCAGAGGAGCAAGCGCAAGATCTGAATAACTCTGGGAATCTGGGGAGCCAGTAAGACAGGTTTGGCGAGAGGCAGGTAAGTGCAGGGTCAGAAAACAATGGCATGGGAGACAGGTGATCTTTGAGAGGGTATAAGACATCAGATCTGATAGACGGGCAATGTTGAGTGACCTGCTTTAATGTCAGAGTAGAAGGCTGTCTTTCAATGATCTGCTGGGAGAAGCAAGCAGACCATTGTGAGGAGGGGAGTTTTGGATTCTGGAGAAGTGAAGAACTGCTGGAGATGAATTCATTTGGAAGCACTCAAGAACCCTAGAACTTTGGAACCCTATTGTAGTTCCAAATTATCTTTAGTAAAATTCCACTTTTTAAGAACTATTGAACGGAATTAGTGTTAGAGAGACAGAGCATAGAACCAGCAGGAGAGGAGGGAGGACAACCAATGAAGGAAGAATTACCAATGGGTTAGATTAGCTTTCAAATAAATAAAAAGAGGCTTTACAGAAGAGCTAGAAGATCTTCACTCAACCAAAGAGCTTGGAAGATTCCTGCTCAACAGAGTCAGAGATTGGAGGACCAGTCAAATGTCAAAGAAATAATTTAATTCAAAGATAATCAAGTAACTACTTACTGTGCTACAAGAAATATGCACTGGACTGGGGACTGTGATTTATCAGTGTGGAACCTGAATTCCCTAATGAAGGAAGGACTCAAAGGATGTAAGGAGCTGGCATTCATACCTGAGTGAAGGCAGAGGCACCCGAAGGACAAGTCAGCACCCCATCCAAACCATGGCTCCAAAAGACAGTTAAATAAGTCAACTAATCCAGACTTAAGAAAGTAAAAATAACTATAGATCTTCCTCAAACTTGCAATAGGGTTACATTCTGCTAAATCTGTCATGAACCGAAAAATTTCCCAGGTTGATACTAATTTAATACACTTATCCTATTGAATACCACGGCTTAGCCTAGCTTCCTTACATGTGCTGGAAACGTTAAGCTACAGTTGGGCAAAATCAGCTAACACAAAACCTGTTTTTAAGTGTTAGATATCTCTTGTCATTTCTTGAGTACTCAACAGAAAGTGAAAATCAGCCTATGAATGGAGAGCGGTTTACCCTCCTGGTCCCGTGCCTGCTGGGACCTCTGGCCTGCAGGCACCCAGCATCACATGAGAGTATCACACCACGGGTTGCTAGTCTAGGAAAAGACTGAAATGCAGAATTTGAGCTATGGTTTCTACAATTTGAACCATACTAAGTTGGGGACCACTTGTATTCAAAAGTCTATTTAAATATTTTAAAATTGAAATAGACAACACTTCTGTCGTAGGTCCTATAGGCTGTGAATTTTAAAGAGAAAATGTATATAAAGCAATTGTGTGGTTAGTAATCACAGTGTATGGTTTTTGTTTTTTAAGAAAGGAAAGAAGGGAGAGGGGGAAGAGGCATGTTTTATCATTTTTTATTGTAGTAATTTTTCTACACATTAAAGTAACTTCCGGTGTAAAGGATTCCCTTTCCTTAGACATATGTCAACACACCATGCCCTGCACCAAATCACCAAGTGTTCTTCACCATTGTCCAGTGGGCTCCATCACTATTAGTCCCCGCCCACCCCATTTTCTGCTGGTCACCTCAGTTCTATTGCAAGGTCCAAGCGTCAGTTTTGTTTCATCTGTTCCTTTGTTTTGTCTATAACATTCCACCTATGAGTGAGGTCATCTGGTCTCTGTCTTTCTTCTTTTGACTTATTTCACTTAGCATCAGCCCCTCTAGATCCATCCATGTTAATTCAAATGACAAGATTTCATCTTTTCTAAGAGCTGTAGTACTAATTCCATTGTATACAAGTACCACAATGAAGAGGCATTTTTTTTTTTTTTTTAAAGCAGGAAGGGAGAGGAGGAAACACTTTATTTATTTTTGGTTTCCCCCCTTGTCCTGGACTGTGAACCCCCATCCTTGGGCTTCATGTGGTCCACACCTGCGTCACCAGTTTAGCACCTGAGCCACCAGGGTGCACCCAAGGTGCTGTATGCTGGAAGTTTTTCTGATGTCGTCCCTCTCAAAGTCTCAGTCCCTCTCACCTGTAACTGAGTTCACAAATGACAGGGGCCTGAGTTGTGGTTCCACACATGTGGCAGGGGCTTGACCCCCAAATTGTACTCCAGCATCTCATGGCTCCACAAAAGCTCACAGGGGCCACAATTCTGGGTTCCAGCTCCAGAGATTAAGTGGAGTTTTCCTTCTTGCTCTCATATCATTCCACTGTAGCACTACTCAAGTATTCCTGCATCAGCCAGGAATTGTCTTATAATCCCTGGACTGTTTAGTTCTCTGAGATGCCTTTCCTTTGCCAGGAGGCCATACAGAGCGGGGCTGTGACCTGTGCTGTGATTCTGTGCATGGCGGGTCAGAACTCTGGTCTGGCTTGTAGACTCTCCACCTGCCGCTCACAGGGTGTGGCCCCGGTGAAACTGTCCACCTGCCGCTCACGGTGTGGCCCCGTGAGACTGTCCACCTGCCGCTCACGGTGTGGCCCCGTGAGACTGTCCACCTGCCGCTCACGGTGTGGCCCCGTGAGACTGTCCACCTGCCGCTCACGGTGTGGCCCATGTGAGCTTTTGGAAAGACAGCAAGAAATGAGATGCTGGCGTATAATCTGGGGGTCAGGCACCTGCCACATGTGTGGAATCAGAACTCAGGCCCCTGTCGTTTGTGACTCAGCAACTTTATAAGAACGCTCCATTGTTTACTTTGACCTGAGCTGAGCACTTCAGGACCTGAGCTCATTTTCTTTTCCCAATTTCTCAAGTACACTTGGAAGAAACAATCTCCTTGTTGAAGTTGTCGCTCAAATGTTCTGTGTTCCAGAGCGGCGACTGTGTGGGCACCAGAACCTGACGTCACAGACGCCTAATTGCAGGTATGTTGGCTACAGATGGGTTAGGCTCTGCCTCTGGACGGTGAGGCTCTTGGCTAAGAATGCCCGAGGCCCTCACCCACCCACATTCCTTTACGAGCCCACCGGAGTCAATCTACGACTGGACCTGCCATCCTGGTTCTTCTGACCGTGGGACACACTTGAGCGAGACCACCAGGGATTCTCACTTGTTACTCACAGGTTCTGGAGGGTATTCGGAGACCCAGGGGCCGCCCATCAAGATCACAAGGGCCGTGTGTGAGAGAGGAAGGTAGTGGGGAGCCTGGGCCCTGCCTTTACGCCGGTGTGAGAGTGGGTGTCTGGGCTAAGTGGAAGCTCAAGACCAGGAACTGGGGGTCTAGATTCAGCCTCGCTCAGGCAATCACTCATCCAGGTCATGCAGGGCTTCATGAGTGTGCGGGGGGCGGGGGGCCTCACTCCTTCTCTGGTTGGTTTACTAGTAGCTGTGTCCTGCAACTGACAATATGTTTATAGAGATGGAAGATTTTTTGAAACAGGACACCTTGCAGATCAAAATTGTAAGGACTTCCACTGTAAACAAAAGGTTAATGTCAGCCACTTACAACTTGTTTCGTCATTACCATGCTGCTGCCTGTGTGAGACAGTCGGTGTCTCTGTTAGCATTAGAAATGATCACGTGAGGCACCTAGCACTTTGGTACATCATGACACAGTCCACAGACATCCCGAAGTCGCCGGTTCAAGACCCACAAACTGGTGGGACACCCAGGATGTGGAAGACCAATTGGCGCACATTACTTCTGGGAATCACCTGACCCCAGGCCATTCCAGACCCCTCCTTTTGCTGCCTCTTCCGACTCTCTGGCCTCTCATCCCAGGGAGATTTGTCATTCTAGGAGACTGTGTCTCCATCCTCCACCCACTCGCTTCCAGGGCCTCAGCCTCCTGGTTCTGGATAAAATTCCGGTGATCTGGCTCTGTGGCGCCTCCTCTAGCGTGCTCCCTGCTCTCTGCCCTCCATCATAGTGAAATGCCTGACACTGTCCCTGGTGAGACAAACACCAGTGTCCACGGCTGGACCAGAGCTTCACATTCTCCTGAGCTTAGGTCCTCCTATCTCAGCCTATGTCTACGACTCTGGCTCATGAAAGCTCTCAGCATGAAGATTAAATTGAGGAAAGATCAGTTGATGATTTAAAAGATTAATGATTAAAAAATAATGACCCTATTGAGTAATGGGAATTTGGAGGACTACTACAGAATTGATGGGGAAGGGTACACAGCTGAGTGAATAAATGATCTCATGAATGAAATATACTTCGCTTCATCTTTCAGCAGCCTTTGACCCAATCTGCTTTCTTAGTTCTACTTGATTCCCTCCCTGGCTATCTCTCTGAACATTAATACTGTCCACCAATATTAGCCTCCCTGCCCACTTCTTCTCTAGCCACACTCTGAAGATTGGGGCCTTTGCAGCAGGGTCATGGTACCTCTTGTCTTTTCTCTTCAGATCGAGTTCACTCATTCTGCCTGAGTTAATACTCTGCATTTCCTCCTGATTTCCAACGCTATTGAAAATTCTTACTACTTTGAAGCCTCCACCTACATTTCCAAAGAGTATCTTAAAGCTCTCTCAAGTGGCTTTCCCCTTCAGATCTCTTCTTTCTTCATTGTTTCCCCAGTCAGGAAGAGAGAGGTGAGAAGAGACTGTCAGAGACACAGGATGGGGAGGGAGGAGAGAGAGAGAGAGAAAGCAGAGTATTGGAATCCCAGAAAACAATACATGGAAGGAGCAGCCCAGCAGTAAGCCTGGAGGCAGCAGTATTTAAAGATCCACACCACTCTCCTCTGCAGGCTCCTCTGCAGGATGGGAGTACCTGTGCTGTTGCCTGGACACGTTATTCTGCCCCAAGTGCATCTAAGCCGTGCTTCCCCCTCCTTCCCACTCTGCACCCACAGGCCTATCCAAGCCCATCAGATTCTACTTCCTCCACCAACCATGGTGGTCTAGCCCACCCTCCTCTCTTCCTGAGCCTGCTGGCTGCCCTCTCTCAGAAAGCCTCCACACCCCCAGCCACTCACCCTCACCCCTCCCTTTTCCTTCATTGCACGCTGCAACTGCTCACCTCTGTGGGCAGTTACCCAGTGTATGCCCCTGTCCCAGCCCCACCTGGAGCTCCATCAGGGCAAGGACTGGTGTGTCTCACCCCCCTTTGCATCCTAACATTGAAGCAGCAAGCCATGGGTGCTTCTGCACATTTAGTGAGAGCATGCATGAATAAAAAGAACATTCTGGGCTGGGTGGAGGAATGCCTGAATGCATAGATTGACCAGACAAGTGAGGAGTAGGTCAAGGTATTCAAAGCATTTGCATAAACTCCCTGCCTGCAGAGGGTCCCCACAGGAGCAGCACCTAGTATTTAAATGTTGGTGGCCCCCAGGGATCAGAAAGGGTGGGAATAAAGCTTGCATGTGCTCACTGTGGAGGAGGGGCTTTGACAGACACAGTCAAGAGGGTATTGCAGCTGATGAGTGCAGGGACAGTTCCTTCAGGACCTGCCTCCATGTAGGAAGCCGCTCTGGTCTCACTGGCTCCTTGACGGACACACAAAGGACTCAATACCAACTTCTCTGCATTATGGCATCACCCACTGATGGGCAGTCAAGGAGTTCTGCTCCATTGGGCCATGGGAAAGGCGGTAGGGTGTTCAAAGGGGGTGCTTGGTGTCATTGGCCGGGCTGCTCTAGAAATCCTTTCCAGAGTCTCTGTAACTTTTAGGCTGAAACCCAATGAACTATCAGCTTAGAGTTTCTCCCAGATTTCCCTCCCTCCATGGTAGGAGTTGGATAGAGGAGAGTGAAGGTGGGGTCTAAGATGAGGTACAATGCCGGACCCTTCCAACCAATATTTTGTGTACCTACTGTGTACCTGAGTCTGTGAGGAAAATGCATGCAGGCACATTTATTACTTATAAAGGAAAAAATAGGAGTTTTAGAGTAAGAAACCCAGCACAACCCACCTTATGCAAGTGGTGAAGAGCATCATCACCAGGAATTGACCTCCTGGCCACACGCCAGGAGATGCTGAGAAAGGCACATGACACCGATGGCCTTCTTGACATAAAGGCGTGACTGCATTTAATTGTAACAAAACATCACACAATCCCAAATTGTGAGACTCTTTACAAAATATTTGACTCTTCAAAAGTGTTAAGTCATGAAAACAAGGAAAGACTGAGGAACTATCACAGGGTGGAGAAGGCAGCAAAGGGAGCCAGATGGGATCCGAGCTGGTTCACAGAGTGGTGCCATGTGAATCCTTGAGTGTGCATCACGGCGGTCTAGTGAAGCAAGGTGTTTCGTTTAGGAGAAGCTGAGTGAAAGGTATATGGGAACTTTCCGTACTATTTTTGTTCCCCATCTGTACATCTAAAATTAACTCAAAGTAAAAAGTTACAAAAGATAGAGGCAGAACAGAGCATTTCAGGAAAACTGGTTTGTGGGTGGGAAGGAGAGCTGGGACTCTCTGCAGAGGATCTGAAGGGGCTGGTTAGAGGGGTCGTGAGAAAACCTGGTGAGGAGATGCTGAAGGTGAACAGGAAGCAAGAAATTCAGAGAATCCACCCTCCTGGAGGCTGGCGATTTGGTCGTCAAGGCTTCCATGGGAAAATTAGCACCAGGGGCCCGGGAGGGAGGGGCAGGGGAGGTGAGTAGAGAGGTGCTGGAATAATATTCAGTAATAGCATTTAAACACAGAGTACATTTGCGTTTTAGAAAATATAAATCCATATTTATATTTCCTTATAGATGTATAGAGAACCCAAATGCTATAAATCAGTGTTTTTTTCCCCCTGGAGAGTCAGTCATTCAGCACGATACCACTCTATGTTCTGTACTTAACCAGCACCCGACAAGTGAGCGTTTAAATTGTCTCCAATCTTTTCGTACCATATTGCTGTAGTGAATAATTTTATATCTGTGTCCTACCTTGCATTTGGGAATGTAGCTCTAGGAAAATTCTTAGCACCATAATTCCTCATCAAAAGCTAGGTGGATTGTAATTTTAATAAAGCTTTCCAAATAGCTTTCTAGAGAGGTGATGCCGATTTATGTTCATAACAACATATAGGTGTTGCCACATCTCACGAGCACGATGTTATGGAACATTTTTTTATGAGAGTCAATCTGATAGACAAAGAACTATGTTTCTGTGGAGATGAAATTTGCATTTCTCCTAAAATGAGTGAAATGAGTAACTCGCCTTATGTTTAAGAGACATTCCATTTTTCTTTTCTGTGAATTATCTTTCCATAATTTTTGCACGTTTTTTTTTTTTTTTTCAGCTTAGTTGTTTTTCTTACTGATTTTAAGAAACTATTACATGTGGAACATTAACCTTTGTGATGAGTAGCAAACATTTTCTTCAGTATGTCATTTTTATTTTTGTTCATAGCATTTGAAAAATGTGAACCTTATACAAAATTTTTTATCTATTTATTTTAAAGGAAAGATGTAGCCAGCAGTGAAGGCAAGCAGAGGCAGATAGGCAGGAAGAGAGAGGAGGAAGAAGCATTTTATTTATTTTATTTTCATTTTAGCTCGCACTGGCTGCTTCCCCACTCCCGAATCTGGGACTCGAGCTCAGGGACCTGCACTCCTTCCGAGGCGAGTGCCCTAACCGTTACTCCAGCAGGGCATGCCCATCTTTTTTTATTCTTGTGAGGTCTTAGATAAAGGCTACCTCAAAGCTGAGATTATTTCCTTGTTTCCATGCTTGTTGGTCAGGACTTCACGCCGCTTGGATGGACCCTGATGTGAGATGCTGTCCCTGGGTGTCTCACCTTCCCCGGCAGCATCACTTCCCAGGACAGTGCCTGCCACCTAGTAATGCTCCAGGCACGTGTCGAGAGCATGAAAATATGAGCACTCACGTCTGCCAACGTGTCCTCTCTGGACATCTGTTTTCTGGCACTTCCGAGGCCTCCGTGCTACGTGCCTCCCATATATCTTACTTTTATAGGAAAACGCACTCTGCGCGTGCGCCCACAGAGTGACGTGCACTGACATCTCTCAGAGGATGAGAAAGCGGCAACTGCTTCCTCTCCAGGGAGACGACCACATAACCGCCGGCCGCAGCCCTGCAGCCTGTCTGGACCGTGTTTACGACGGTGTTTTCCAGTCTTGCGGAATCTTTTTCATCCTATGGGGGGTGGTAACTAGCTCGAGAGTCCGGAAACCATCCTCTTCCTCTGTTTGGTCCCGAAAACCATTAGAGATCTCTCCCCAGAGCTCCTGGGGAGAGGCTCCTCCCTCCGGTGTTTGGGGAACAGGGCAGCTGTAATTTTCTTGGTGTGCTCTGCTTGGGTTTGCTTTACAGAACGTCAGTTTACATTCACAATGTAGTGTGCAGACAGAAGGAAAGACTGGGGGATGAAGGCGAGTTTTGTGGGGAAAATGTGTTTTCGCACGTCCATGGGTGGGCCTGAGAGCTGAGGGCGGGCAGGAAGCTGGACGAGACACCCTCCCACCCCAGGTGGCCCTAACTTTCACTTTTCTGCTTCAGTGTTCTTCTTCCAACAAAACTGAGCCCAGAAATCCGCTTCTGCTCCTGCTCCTGCCTCCTGGCCGCCTCCACTCAAGAATCCCTCCATAAACTGTGCTGGGGGAGACGCCTCTGTTTCCAAGTTGAGAAGCTTGTTTGGCTTCTACCCAAGGGGTCCCAGTCCAGAGCCACCAGAAAAGGGAGGCGGGAACTCCAAGGACAGCATGATTTGGAGGAAATGATCCTTCCTGGATTTATCAGTGTATTCATTTTCCAGGAAAAGCCAGGCATCCTGAGGAAGCCATGTGGTTTGCAGAGCCTCAGCTCCACTGGGCCCAGAGGGAGAGACCGTGAATTTGTGACACTCAGCAGGGATTTTATCTGATTCAGACACAGGCTCCAGAAGAGAAGATTTACTGGGTGAGGAAGAGAGTCATGTGTCAGACACAGGCTTTGCAAACAGAGGGAAAGGCACCAGGGAAGAGGTCAACAGGCTGGTGTGAGGGTGTGAAGGAACCCTCGTGTGTGCAGAAAGTATGGGCACGTGTTTCACCTAATTAACTGAGGATCAAGAAATGACAGCGTTGGCCAGAGGAGGAGCAGTGTGTTCCTTCTCTGTTGCTGCGTAACAAATGATCCCAACATTTAGTGGCTGAAGTTAATACACACTTATTAGCTCCCGTTTCTGTGGGTTCAGGTGGCTTAGAGGGGTCCTCTGACTAGGGTCTCTCCCCGGGATGCAATCAAGCTGCCAGCCGGGGCTGAAGTCTCACCTCGCGGCTGCTCTGGGTAGTAGCTGCTTCCAAGTTCACTCGCTTTACACAGGCTCTTGGACTGAGGGTCTCCTTCTTTGCTGGCTGTTGGCCAGAGACTTCCTCCTCTCCAGCATGGCAGCCTGTGGCATCAAAGCGTGTGAGTCAGAAAGGCAGTGGAGAGAGTCAGGCAGCAAGACTTGAGTCATGAAACCGAGTCATGAAAGAGGTAGACCTGCACCTTGCTTATATTCCAGAAGCAAGTCACAAAGTCAAGTCCACATGAGGGGAAGGAAATCTCATGCGGCACCAGTGACAGGATGGGTGACAGTCCCCTTAGATGTCTGCCTCCCACAGGTGGGGAAGAACCTGCAGAAAGTTACATAAAGCTTCCCTTTCTTCTGGGTCTAGACTGTTTTTTAGAAATCCTTAAAGTGATATCCTTTTAAATGAAATAAATGGTAAACAAGTGAAGTTATTAAAATGCCAATCTTTCTAAAACTTTTTAGAGCGGATTCCCTATTAGCATTAAGCATTGGACTTAATTTCTAAGATTGCCTTCTAAAAATACTAAGTAATGGGTATACCCTGGTGGCTTAGTGGTTAAGTTCATAGCCTCTGGCTGGTGTAGTCCACATATATCCCAAGGATAGTAGTATCTTAAAAAATACCCATGTGTTATCTCACAGTTTTGTGATGAAGAGTCAGAGAAAGTTGGGTTTTTAGCTCAGGTTATCACAAAACTGAAATGAGGATATTCGTTGCTGGGTTCAAGGGAAGAATCTGTGTAAATATTCCAGAAATTTTATCTATCCCAGGCGGTTTTGGAGATCAGTTTTCCTGGGCTGAGAGCTGCTAGGGAGGTTTTGACCACCAGAGGGCGCAAGAGCCCCAACCCCTGTCCCTTGGGCCTGTGGCTGCAGCCTTCTGCCACCACCATTCAGGATCCTGCAGCATCAACATCCCCTGGGAACCTACTAGAAAAGCAGACTCTCAAACCCCAAGCCCAGGCCTGATGAATCAAAGTTTGCATTAGAGATTCTGATTTAATGGGTCTGGTTTGTGGGCTGGGGCCTGGATGTTAAAAACTCCCTTGAGGATCCCTGTGGATCTAGCTCCCTCCACACCGTTAGCTCCTGTGTGTGAGTGGAGTTGTGTTAAGACACAGTTCCACACCACCTGTACGTAACACCCACCCGCGGGCATCTCCTGGACCTCAACCCAGACCTCAGGGGCCTCCAGGGTTCAGTGAATTCTGGGCAAATGTGAAACAGTAAGGAAGTGTGATGTCATGTTCAACGTGCTACTGACACCCCAGGCCAAATAAGTTCTCAGAAATTCTAGTTTCCGCATTCCATGTTGTGTGATGGTGCTCACCCCAGTATCTTGTCTTGACCCCTGGCTTCCACCTCCAGCCCCTGGAGAGCAGGAACGGTATTGTTTTTCCTCTGCAGAGTATTTACTAAAAAACACAGGCCTTTCATAATAGCTACTTGACCTGAGCAGCCTCAGTCAGCGATGGAACCCATGAGAGAATGTGAGAGAGAGAAAGAAAGATGCACCCTGATGGCTTAGTGGTTACGTCTGCAGCCTCTGTCTGGTGCAGTCCACATATATCGCAGGACCCCAGGTTTGTTTTCTGGGACCCAGAGGGAACAACTAAAATGAAAACTAAATAAAATAAATAAATGCCTCTTCCTCCTCCTCCTCCTCCTCCTCCTCCTCCTCCTCCTTCTCCTTCTTCTCTCTCTCTCTCTCTCTCCCTCTCTCCCTCTCTCCCTCTCTCTCTCTCTCTCCTCCCTGCCTCCTTGCCTACTCTCCTTCATTCCTTAAGAAAGAAAAAGAAACTTTATAAGAGAGATAAAGGAAAAATTTCAAAAATAATATTTATACTTCCCCACTTATACAGTGCTTTATAGTTCCTAATGTATGCTTATGTGCATTGTTTCATTTTGACAGTCCCCATATGCATTAGATTAGAGTGGGATAACAGTACAGATGTGAAAAACGGAGGGACGGGGAGGGAAGTGGGCATACCTGAAATCTATATGTGAGTCAGCCAGAATTAGAATGAGAAATTGCTTTCCTCAGTTTCCTAAGTGGTATTTCCAGGATGCGTCAATATCCAACTTCTGAAGAATCTTTCCTCACACCTTGGGGTCATTTCTGTAGATTTTGTCTTTGTACTTACTCCACTCTCCTCCCCCAGGTCGATTTGTTTTGTCATTTTGGAATTCTCCATTAATTTCCCACCACATGACCACTAACTGATGATTTCTTGTTTTCGACAGCAGAGTCACCAGATATGGAGTAAATT
Source organism: Solenodon paradoxus (assembly GCA_004363575.1). NCBI lineage: Eukaryota > Metazoa > Chordata > Mammalia > Eulipotyphla > Solenodontidae > Solenodon > Solenodon paradoxus. The sequence continues at coordinate 53,247 of RJWH01006135.1, forward strand.
CTCAATATCTGCTAGCAATTTGACAATGATTTATTTGTATTACCCATTTCTGGAATGCAAAATCCCCATTGTATCGCTAGCACTTTAAACAAATATTTGTGGATTGAATGAATCAAGTCAGAAGCGAAGGGATTTGCAAAGTAAACTCTGAGAAAGCAAGGAAGCAGGTGCAGGTTTCTCCAGAAGGTGGCGGTGCTGAGCAAGTTCCTACCTCTGCCCAAAGAGGGGGAAGGATGGCACCTGCAGAAACTCCTGCACCCAGTCCCTTTTCCTTCTCTCTCTGGTGCAGAAAATGACTTTCAAGACTAGATGCTTCTCCTGCTCACATGAAATGCTGCGATGTCCCCAAAAGTATCCCATGCACTTGTGGATGTTGACTCTTTCATGACGGGCCTTCTTGCTGACCCCTTTTCTTCTGTCAAGTGCCCTTACTCTTCTGAAGTCAGAAACTCTTCTCCTTCTGGGTCCCCAAGCAGCTCTCCACCCCCAGACATTTTAGATGTAGAAAGGAAATAAAATGTTGTGCCTTCACCTCACATTTGGGCACTGTCAGGATGATGCCCCACCAACCAGGCCCAGCCCTCCCTGACCAGTCACTCTTGCTCTCCTCCCATCACTTTTCTCCAACCGTCTTCCACTTCCTTCCTTGACACCTGGTCACCCAAGGGCCTAGTGCCGTCCTGGCTGCTGCTTAAGCCTCAGCTGCCCCAGGCACGAAGAATCCATGTCCAGCATCTGTGGTACAGTAGACCTATGGCATACTCTTGATCAATACTTGGGATAAGCGATGGCTGATGAAGAGGCGACCACCACAGGGCACTCAGGGGTAATAATAGGCAGGCAGAGGAGAGATGAGGAGAACTGTTTGGAGTCCCTCAGGGGCTGCATCCCAGGTAGAAAAAGAAAGACTGTTACTCCATTCTCCAGTCACAAGGGAGAAACGTACACGAGTGCCTGAAAAACATAGAAAACATAATATATAGTTATTGTTCCCAAGAAGACATGCAGATGGCCAATTGGCAGATGAAAAGATGCATTGGGCATTTCAGGCACTGGGATGGTTAAAGTGGCATGGTTTTGATCAGGACATTTAGAGTGGGGCTTATAGGGCCACCAAATTTGGGTTTCACCCAAGGTGCTGAAATTCCTTGCACCAGCCCTGGTGTTTTGTATGAACATCCCACCAGACCATAGGTCATTATTCTGAGATTGTCCATCAGCATCACATGGTTCGTACTTGTTGCTGGCCTGACTGCATCCCCAACCCTTAGTCACCAGCGCATAATCCCATCCCGTTTTTGCCCTCCCAGTATCTTATTTTTATCTCAAGGAAATATCAGCCTACCAATAAGTTGATTTAAAAATAAACTGTAGAAGCTTGATAAGAATATTGATAACTGTTTGAACCAAATGATAAATACAGACAGTTCCTTACTGCTACAGCCATTCAACATACCAAGTGAACACTGGGTGTTGGGATGATCAAGAAGGAGGAGGTGAGCCTGAAACCAGACTTTGAAAAGTGGGCAGATTTTTGTCAGGGGGAAGAGAACTCCAATAGGCCAGACAGTGCAGAAGAACAACTGGGGATTTCCGAGGATGTGTGTGGGAGACCGTGACGTCGAGCAGAGGACACACTCTGAGGAGCAGTGGAAAATGTAGCCAGGTATTTCTGTTGCCAGCCTTTGAACGCTGAGACTGGAGGTTGAAGGTGATCCCAGGCAGCGGGAACTTGTTGCCTTGACTTGTAAAAGAGCAGGGAGAAGACTGGATCTGGGGCATTTCCTATCAAGGTGCCTCTTTACAGCAAATTTGTAGTCTTCGACCTCACTGGGAACCCCTGGTCTGGCTGGGAAAAAGAGCTGACATCAGTGGAGAAAGAGCTCATACCAGGCTGATGAAAACACAATCTTTCTAGAGGAAGTTCTTCTTGAATCAGTGAGTCTCACTAAGTCCCTGCTTATAGCAAACACCTGGCACCCTGGTGTCTTAGTGGACAGGTCCGCCAGGGGTAGTCCACAGACATTCCTAGGATGCTTTGCAACAGGGAGCTGGAGGTAGCAACCCAGGTAAACAGCTAAATAAAAATAAACAAATGCCTCTTCCTCCTCTCTCTTCTTGCCTACCTTCTCATCTTTATTTCTGCCTGTACCTTCCCTTTAAAAAAAAGATGAGGAACAGTCCGAAATTCCAAGTATAACTTTTGACTGCCCCCAAAACTTAAGTACTAAGAGCCTGCTATTGATGCGAAGCCTTACTGAAAACATAGTTAATTAACACATATTGGTGTTATGTGCATTATTTACGGTATTCTTACAATAAAGTAAGCTAGAGAAAAAGAAACTGTTACCAAGCAAATCATAGGCACACAATGGCGGGGCAGCGGGTAAGGCAATTGCCTCCCGTGGATGCAGTCCACATGCCTCTGGGTTTGAGTTCCAGGTTTAGGGGGAGGGTATGAACAACCCTTGTGAACAACTGAAATAGAAATAAAATAAAATGTTTCTTTCTCCTCTCTCTTCCTGCCTCTCTGCCTACTTACCTTCATTCCCACATGCACCGTTCCTTAAAATAAAAAAAAAGAGAAAGGAAGAAAATCCTAAGTGGATTATCACAAAGATCTTCACCCTTGAGGTCTCCGCACTGACTAGGTCAAGAGAGAGGAGGAACAGGAGCGTTGAAAAATCAGCCTATAAGTGATCTCAGCAGTACAAACCCGCATGCGTCTGTCTTTATAGTGTAATCTTCCTTTCTTGTAATAAGATTGTAAATTTAATATCAAGATGATGATAGTCTCACAAAATAAACTGAGAGATCTTCCCTCATTTTTCTTTCTGGAAAACAGTTGTAGAAGTTTGGCTTTATTTTTTACTTCTATGCTTGTTAGAGACCCTTGTTAAAAACTGTTTGGTCTGAGTTTTTGTGTCTGTGGTCTAATGGGAAGTGTAAGGAGCTGAATTTTTAACCAGGAATGCCACTTATTTGATTTCCTTGCCATATGACTATTTTTTTCTTGAATCTGTTTTGGTAAATTATATTCTTTCCTGCAGAGTTCCCCAGTACATCTAAATTTTCAACTATATTGACAAAAAGTTGATCATAATGCAGTCTGATTGTCATTTTAATACTGGTCGCATCTGTGACTTTTTCCTCTATTATTTCTTCATTCGGTCTGTCTATGCCTCTTCAGTTTTTCTCTCTTGATCGCTTTTTCCAAGTTTCTTCAGTTACTCTTTTCAAAGAACTCACTTCTGACTTTTCCAATCTTATTTATTTTATCTTTTTTCTATTGCATGATTTTCTGTTCTTATCTCTACTATTTCCTCTCTTATATTTAGAGTTTATTTTCCTCTTTTTTTTTAACCTTCCTAATTTGGTTGCTTATTTCCTTAAAAGGCATTTAAGGCCATAATTTTCCCTCAAGCTTTTTGTACACAGTGCATTAGTTATTATTCGTTCTGTATTTAAAAAAAATTATTATGGCTTTTTCTTTGACTCATGAACTAGTGGAAGTTGATTTCTTAATTTCTAAACATGAGTGTTTCTAGTACTCTGTTTATTGTGAATTTCAGACTGAATTTTATTGTGACTAGATTAGGTACGTGTTGGCTATGAAAATTTTTAACAACACATTTATGGCCTAGACGGTAATAAAACTTTGTAAATTCTCCATGTGCGCTTAACAGAATGCATATTCTTCCCTTGTTAAGTACAATTTGTGCATTTAGTGCCTTTAGATCGGAACTCTTACATCTTACCGGTGAAACTGAACTTCCAGATTATTCTGTCACAGCGACTTTCATCGGTAGGTTTTCTGCATTAAAATCTGGCTTATCTGATATTCCTATCACTCTGCTACCTTCCTTTTGGTTAGTAATTTCCTGATAAATGGATAGTGTTTTCTTTTTGCACTTTCACTCTTTCTTGATCCTTATGTCAATTATTTGTCTGGTAAAGCATGTGATTATTTTTCTTCTTCTAGTCTGACAATATTTGTCTTCTCACTGGGGCAGTGAGTCTATTGACTTTCCTTATCTATATAGAGATGTTTGTCATATTTCAGTCATAGCATGGTGTGCCCCTTCTTTTTATCTCACTTTGTCCGTGTTTACTTCACTTGTGCCTTATTTTGAATTGACTGTGTTTCTTTTCCATTTTCGTCCCTGCGCTAGTTCATGATGTACATTCTCTTCGTACTATTCGAGATGTGTGCGGAATGTGGCAACGTTCCTTATCAGTATCTTTATTCTTGAACAAAGGACTTTAGAACACTTTAATTCCATTTGTCCTTCCTAATTTTTGGCCTATTATTATCACATATTTTTGTTCTATCGTGTTATTACTTTTTCAACCTTGAGAGATTAAAAACTTGGACATTTAGATCTGCCCACACATTCTTCTATTGATCATCGTCCCATCTCATATCTTCCTCTAATATTGCTTCTCTCTGCTGAGCTAAAGTCTTCAGAACTTCCTTTAGTGAGAATCTGCTTATAGCAAAAATATTTCCATTTTTATTTGAAAGTTTGTTAGTTCATCTCCATCCTTGAAAGACTACTGGGAGGGCAGTTCTGGGGTGACTGCCGTTCCCTCCCAGCACACAGAAGACAGCCCTCTGCAGTTTTCTTGTTCCCATTTCACTGCGGAGAAATCAGAAATATGTAAGTTTGGTTTCCTACAGGGAATGTGTCTTTTCTTCCCAGCCGCTTTGAAAACCGTCTCATTGTCTCTGGTATTCTCTGGTTTCTAGGTATGCTTATTATGAATATTTTCCTGCAGGCAGGAATGAAGGCGAACAGGCAAGCAGGCAGGAAGAGAGAGAAGGAAGAAACATTTTATCTTATTTATATTTAGTTGTTCACCCTAGACTGGGACTTTAACCTGGGTCCTTGGGATATACCTGGACTGTGCTTCTTTGGAGGCGGCTGACCTAACCACTACTTCACCAGGGCACACCTATTCTTTTAACTTATTTATTTTATTCTTTTTATTTCTATTGACTTGTCCTATTAATTCACTTTTAGAGTTTATTGGACTCCTAGCCCAGCAGCATTTTCCAGTATTCTTTATCTGCAATTGTTTTGCTCTTTCTTTTCTCCTTTTTTCTTTTGACTTATTTGTTCAACTCGTGGGCACAGCCTTGTTTGTACAATGTTTGATGGAAAACTGCAAACACAGAAACACTGAAGAAACTGTACCTGTGCATACCTGAGGGAGCACTTATACATCCACCCGCTGCATTGGACCATCCACATGTCATTCTACTCCCTTCATCTTATTTTTATGTATTGAAACTATCTTTCAGGCATCAGTTCTCAAGACATCAGCTATGGACTCCTCTGAATTATGCTGACCCGAGAGGGAGGGTTTGTGTGGGGTATGCAGAAACTTTCCTTCGGTCCAGCAGGAAGTCTCCCTGGGTTCCTGTAAAGCTAGCTGCTCACTCGGAGAGCTGTGTGCACGCGTGGCTGTTTAACCTGTTTGCCCCAGTGGGCCAGGACCGGCAGCAGGAAAGCCCTTAGAATGCACTTTACACCTGCCCTGTAGGCGGCTTTCTGGCTGCTCTTGATGCCAGGCATTTCCAGGAAAGTCCCAGCTGCCAGGCTGTGTATCCCACCCCTTGTTTTCCAATCAAGAGACGGCCATCTGCCCATCAGGATGAACCCCTGTGCTTTTTGGGTTCAGCCTGACACCATCACCCTTCTCTTGGCTTCTGCTTCCATCGCTCAGCTTTCACCGGCAGCCCTCCCATGTGTCCTACGGCCTGCTCTTCAGATACCGACTAGCTATGCCAGAGGCAGGGAGTGACTGTTTCCACGACCTCCTTGCTGGTTTGGCATCATTCTGGAAAGAGAAAGTCTGGCAGTCATTTTATTTATGAAACATTTTTGCATAAAGATTTTAATGGCATGGGGCTGGGGTGTATGTGGAGAGGAGCAGGAAGAAATTTTGGGGGGTGATGGATAGGTTGGTTAGCCTGATTGTGCTGATGGACACATATGTGTATACATATCAAATCTATCAAATATCAAATTGAGGCATGTCCTGGTGGAGCAGTGGTTAAGTCAGTTGCCTCCAAAGGAGCACAGGCCATATACCCCTGGGTTCCAGTCCTGGGTGGGGGGTAGTGTGGGGTAACAGTCAGTATGAACAACTAACCCTCTCTTTCTGCCTCCCTATTTGCCTTCATTCCTGCCTGTATCTTTCTTTTAAAACAAACAAACACAAACTGAATCAATCAAGCTGTTAAAAAGGAGTTTTAATGTTGATGACATATTGCAACTGGTCATTAATTTTTTTTATCTTTTTGTTGAGGTATAATGTATATACAGTGAAGTGGATAAATATTAAATGAACAGCATAATTATCTTTGCCTGTGTCTGTATCACCACTCATGTTAAAATACAGACTACTTCCAACACTCTGGGGGTGCCTTGTGCTCCCCCAGTCACCACCCCTAGAGGGAAGCACTAATCTGACCTCTAGTATCATGGGAGAGTTTTGTCTGTTCTTGAACTTCACGTTAATGGAAACACATCCTGTTGATGCTTGTGGCAATGGCTTGCTGATCTTCTTTGTCACACAGTATTCCATTTTATGAATATGTTACCATGTACTTAATCATATTGTGGTGATGACATTTGGGTGGCTTTAAGTTTTGGACGACAATGTAAAGACTACTTTTATCTTGCATGCACTTATCTTTTAGTGGATATTTACAGGTTTTTCTTGGGGTGATGTGGTGGGTGGAATGGTGAGCCCCCTAAGAGATATGTCCATGTGTCTACCCTGGGAGCCTGTACACATGACCTCTGGAGAAAGGGCCTCTGCAGATGTAATGAAGGACATAAAAATAAAACCACTCAGGAGTATATAGGTGGGTCCAATGACAAGTGTCCTTATCATTAACACACATGAGGAGGAGGAGAGGGCCCTGTGAAGACGGAGGCAGAGACTGGGGCTTTGCAGCACAAACTAAGGAACACCTGGTGCCACCACAGGTTGAAGAGACGAGGAAGGTATCTCCCCTCGAGCCTCGGGGGCTTAGGGAGCTCGGCCCGTCAATACCTTGGCTTCGGACTCCTGGTCTCCAGAACCCTGAGGTCATGAATTTCTGTTGTTTTCAGACTGCATGCTTGCAATAACTTGTTGAGCCAACCTTAGGAGATGTATATAGTTGTCATTCAAAGTTTAACTCTATTAGTACCTATTTAGGCGCACACGCACCCTTGTGGAGCAGCGGTTAGGTCGGTTGCCTCCAAAGGAGCAAGCCACATACTCCTGGGTTTGAGTCCCAGGTTCAGGGGGAAG
>RJWH01006136.1:0-22079 GCA_004363575.1 Solenodon paradoxus
GGTTAGGGTCCGTGCTTTCCGCCTGCGCGACACAGGGCCGAGTGACCTGGGCGTGCAGGGGGTGCGGAGGTGTGGAGTTGGTGCCTCGCAGCAGAAGGGAGCCCCGGTTGCGCCGTGCGACTGGCTCTTTGGCCCTTGAGCGCAGCAGCGGGTGGACGGGCGGCGGGACGCCGGGACGCGGCAAACAAGGTGAGGCAGGGTCCTGAAGTCGCAGGGACTCTAGCAGTTGCCTCTCCGCCTCCGGGACCCGGCGCGTTGCGATCTACTACGGGAGCCTCTGGACAGGGAAGCAGCTTCGTTCTTTGCAACCCCCCCGCCCCCTCCCGCGTGAGGGTGCGCGCCCTCATCCCTGCACCTTTTTCATCCCTACCTCCCGGGACTTGCCGGCGCTGCCAGACGCTGGGGTTCTTTCAAAACCCCAGCACCTAGTTTTCTTTTGCTTCTTTGTTATCCCTCCACGATCTTCGTGTCCGAGCTTGCCTGTCGCTGCCCTGTCGGTCTGGGGTCCCTCTGTCTGCCTCGGCCCCACTGTCCCTTGCCTTCTAACAGTTTCTGCTTTATGCTTCTCTCAACCCATCCCTCTCTCAGAATCTTCCAACTTGGGAGGCTTGCCGCCGGCTCCTGAGTCGGCAGCACACTCTTAATTCCTTGAAGCTTTTAACTCCGCTCCCATCGTCTTCATCTCTAAATGTATTGGCTTCTTAGGTTTAATCACAGTTGATTTAATGATTTTCTTGGAAGCGTACGGTCTAGACTACAGTTTACAGAAAGCGGTGGGAATGATCCTCTCTAGTAACGATCAGCTAAGGAACTTAAAAGTTTCTTTTTAGGTTTCAATAACTTACTTAGTCCAAGAATCACAGCCACTTAAAATGTATTCATGTTTATCTGCAATCCTCGCACGTGGCCCTAAATCTGATTCTTCCCCTCTGTGCTGAGCAGGCCTGAGAGAGAGGATGTGTGTATGGTGGGGAGGGGGACGGACTTCGGATGCTTGCTTCCATTTCTCCATATGCAAACTGGAGTGTTGATGTTTTAATGTTGTCAGGGGGCTCTTTGGGACAGTCACTCCATTTAGCATAGATTGATTACTAAGCACTTGGAATGGGAACTGAGAGAATCTGGAGTTTAAAACTGCCTCTACTCAAGAGGGCACCTGCCTTTTTTTTTTTTTTTTCTTTTCTTTTTCTCTTTTTAGAAACCACTGTTTCTTACTGTGGATCTCATATTTGTATGAACCCTTAAGAAGCAGCATTTAAAAACCCAAGTCGTTAAAACAAGGTATTACTTTTCTCGGGATTGAGGATTGACTTGCCTAAGTTGACTTCACACTGCCGGCGTTATTCACAATGACAACACATCTCCACTTGCCTTTGCCCTGTTCACGCCCATACTGAGGTTCTTTTACTCACTTTGCTGGATTTAGTGTGTGAAGAAAATTGGAGAAGCTGAAAGTGGAGGCAGATACAGGGAACGGCCACATGCTGTTGTTTGCGGCTGTTTCTGGAAATGGTCTACATTTTATCTAGTGCTCACATTTGAAAACGAGAAAAAAATGAAATAATCAAGCACTGCTGTGATCATTTTATGTTTGAAGTATTAGCAAGCTCCTTAACTGCCAGTTCTTGTTAATATCCATATAGAGAGCAGTGAGAAAACTGCTTGATAACTAATCAGTTGCTGCCATTGAGATAGTATACACTAACCCGTGGTAATCACATAAGAAACCACCTTGTGAATGAAGATAAGGTGCCCTGCAGGGTAGCCTTTCATTTAGCAGCTAGGCAATGAATGCAATTTCTTCTGTAACATCAGGATCTATTTTTTAAAACAGATCAACAAAACCCCACCATTTCTCCAGGTTTTTAATCTGTCATTTTTATAAGCATGCTTTGAAAGGTGTGGTGTGACTCTAGGGAGCTTAAGTTGAGCTTCTGAAGACAGTGATTTTTACTACAACAGTTAAGACTATTAATTATCAGTTTAGCTTGGTGGCTTGTAGAGGATTTGTAGTTTTCCCCATTCATTTGGTAAATCCCCAGTTTCACTTTAGTTCCATTAAAAGTGCAATATAATTGGGAAAAGGGATTTATACTCATAGGGCCACCCGTCTAAATCTGTAATTTTCTTGGCAATCCATTCTGGAAAGACATAAAAACTTGCAAACTGTTTCAAGGAAAAAGAGTTCATATCATTACATTGTTTTTTTTCTTTTGTGTTTGTTATTGATACTGAGTCTAAGTTAAGATTGCCACTAATGTGAACTATTTATGCTTGCCAGCAAAACAAAAAAGCCAAAGTGAATGTGAGTTTGTGGTAAACTATTTTTGTTCTGAATCTTCATTATGACGGAAGATCTATTTGGTAACCCCCCGGTACACCTAGAGACTGGATATTTTTCATATCGTCATCTTCATAATTACTATTAAACGTGACTACAGTTTGCGATTACACTGTTTTTTTCTCATTTTCTTTACATTTTGAATGACCTTTTTCAGGTAATTTGACTCAGTTATGAAATGAGACTAACCAATTTTCAAATTGATTTTATTGATGTTTAATAGACAATTACAACCTCTTTGAAGTAGTTTTTCTTAACTCCATTGGTTGGAACCAATTTATTTTTATTGCCGTTAGCAACATGAGGATTCATAGCAATCAGCTTTTAAATACGTCAGTCATGAACATTTTGTATTTATTCTACAAAATCAGTTCAGTTTCTCCCAGAGGCCAAAGCCCTCTGTTAGGTATTAGACCCCTATATTTTAAGCTCAAAGCTCTGTATTATTGCAAGGCATGACCCTCGTTCTTATGGACTCAGAAGTTATATTCCACCGAAGTGTATGGACGGCAGACCAGCCAACGAAATGAAGAAGAGCCATGTAGATTGTAAGAACAAGGAAAGAAATGAGTAGCTAAATGTGTTGTGGGGAACGGGGAAGGGCGTCTTTAGCCAGGGTGGTCAAGAAAGGCCTCTTAGGGAAGATGACCTTTGAAGAGTGACCTGAAAGAGAAGAGAAAAGTGAGCCTACCTTGTGAAGAGCTGAGAGAAGACTAAGAGACAAGACATTGAGGAGGATTTAAAGACTGGGTATCTGAGGAACGGAAAGCAAGCTAGTGTGCCTGCAGCCTTAGGACTGGGTGGGGGTAGTGATTAAAGCTGTCTGAGAGTCCAGAGGAGTCAGATAATAAATAAATAAAGAGCCTGGAGATTCTGAGAAAGATCTTTGGTTTGAATCGAAGAACCCTGGGAAGCCATTGAAGCATCTTTCTCAGCTGCTTTGCAATGGACGGTTACTGGTAGAAGAAAAACTAGTTAGCAGAAATGAATAAATTGTTTTTCAGAGGGTAAGTAGACTAGCTGTTTAGTCGTATACTTTATAAGACCTGAGAATGAAAAACTTTGATATATGTGCTAATAAATATGTAAGTTAGTTCCTCCACTCTGCTTAGAGATGGAGAATGGGAACTCTGAGGTGAGTATGTTAAAAGCTAGCTTACAGTGGACACATTGTCACATTGTCACTTCTTGTACCTTCAGGTTAAGTTGTCACCAACTTTCTTACAAATAGGATCATTGTGCCACTTAAAGTTTTGATTAAAGAATGTTTTATTTTTTCATTGAGATGTGTTTCCTCTGAAAGGTTAGAAGTTTCATTTATATGTGAAGGGAGAGATTAGGCTTTAGAGGTGACTCTTGGGATTTGAAGAGGGGTTTGCCATTTTCTTTTAGCTGTTGCATTCTCCGGCATTTTCAAATCGCCGTACTTTTATTCTTCGAGAGGGATTGTATTCCTTGAGACTTAAATGAATTTAGAATTGGCATTTATTGTATTGCCCTTCACCCTCGCTTCAAAGCAGTCCAGCTTTGCTGCCCCCAAATGGGGATGTAGATAGTCATTGATAGTCATTCCATAGGGGCAGATTCCATGGAGGAATAACCTGCAAAATCACCATCAGCGGCTCCGACAGGATCTACTTCCAGCTCCTTAACTTAGTTCTCAAGGACCCTCGAAGACTTGACCCCAGCTCTTTTCCGCATATCCTTATTCTTCACTAATACGAAGCCGGTGTTGGTTTAAATGAATTTTCCCCAGTTTGGAACTTTCATGCTTAGCATCATTCTTGGCATAGAGTAGGTGCACAGTAACCGCGTATTGGTTGGCTGCCCTGCTGTCATCCATTCGAGAAGCCCTCCCCTTGCCTTTCTGTCATTATAAGTCTCAACACTAACCAGGGAACAGTGCAGAAGCAGTTAAAAATCCTCATTCTATTTTACACCACCCCCCACTCACCTGCTCGCCTCCTCTGAAAGGAAACAGCCGTCACACGCTTGCCATGTGTATCATAATTATGTTTGTTTAACGCCTGGTCCTCTCCCCACTGATCTCTGGCTCCATGAAGGCGACCTGAACCTCATCTGATTTTGCTCATCTTTCTATCCTGAGCACCTGGCACATGGGGCGTTCTCTATAAATAGTAGTTGAATAATCAGTAAATGCTGTCTTGTTTTGTTTCTCCTATTATTGCTTTAAGTCATTTCATGCTGTTTTATTTTTCACATGTTTGTCTGGTGTTCTCATGTAGCTTCTGGGAGAGGTCATGAAGCATAGTTTTGGGGGCACCAGCCCTGGAACTGAACTTGCCTGCATGCCAATTCTGGCTAGAAAACTTACTAGCGGTGGGACAGGGAGCGAGCTAGTTAACCATAACCCGACCTCATAGCGCTCATCCGTGAAATAGGAACAACAGAAGTCACCTATTAGGATGTGTATAAGGATGACATGAGTTAGCTAGGTCTGCTATATGTTGTTTGCAGTTTCTACATTGCAAATGCTCTGAAAAACGGCAATTTTTTTCTTTATTTGCTAAGTTAGATGTTAACACTCAGGTGGTAGCAGTGTCTGACTTGAACTGATATGAAGGTATTCAGTCTTTATTCTACTTCATGTTAATCTTTCTTTAGTTTTGCTGGAGAATTAGTAATACGGTGAAGGGGCGTGGCTCCTTAGACACTACTGGGGTATTATTACATAATATACAATAGATGCCGGTTATTGTGTATCCAGAAGTCAGGATCTTTCTGAATTTAGAGACACGTCTGGCACCAACATGTTCAGATAAGGGATTGTACACTTTACAGTAAATTACCTAAAGCAGGTCCTTGCATACAGTAAGTTGTTGCTGTCGGTGGTGACTAGGAAGGTAAATATACTATTCTGTCCTTTCCAATACCTTGCTCATAACGGTTACCATGTAAATGAGTGTTGATTTATTCATGTGACAACTCTGAATAGAGGGTCGGCTGCATGAGCCTCTTTTATCATAGCAGAACAGATATGGCCTGGTTATGTGATTGAAATAAGCAGCACCCTCCCACCCCCCGTCCCGTCTGGCAGTACTCTCTCATCTAGTATCATTAAGAGTATTTCTTGTTGTCTTTCCTTTGTGATTTAAATCAAAGCATGGGTCTTTGTATAAGTGTTTTGTGGTTGCGGGGAGTTGGAATGGGGAGTATTCAGTCGAGAGTGTACTTATTATGACTAGACACTTAGACTTTGCAGTTGCTAAACATTTATTGAACTCATGTGTATGGAAATTTGTCCTAAAAGCAAGAGAAAGGCATACAATAGATGAGGCATGGTTCCTGGCCTTCAGTGTTCTAGCACCATGCCTGGTTACAGGGGAAAATGGGTGTTTATTGCAATTCATTTTCCCCTGTAAGCTTGAAATCATTAATATTAAAAGCATACAAAGGAAAACAAGAGACAATGGAAAACTTGTCTTAGTGTCCATTATATGGAATTGGTTTGTAATCCTCCTAACCTTCCCCCTTGTAACATTATCCCTATAGGACATTCTGCCAGTCCTTCCTTTCCAACTAAACTAAGCAAAAAGTGTTGTTTTTTAAAATTTCCCCTTATCAATAATTTAACATCTTAGTTGTTACATTTTCTTTGTCCTTTGCTTTTGTGAGTTTGGAATAATTATATGTCTCAAAATTTTTTGGGGGGAATGTTCTTGCAATAGAAAGCTAGTCCTTGAAACCATCTGCCAATGTATTCAATAGATATTTATTAAGTACCTATTATTTTCCAGGCATTGCAAGAGTTTAAGCAAACAGAATTGCTTTCCCTCAGACTGGAGCACTTTGGGGATACTGGGTAAGTGGTGACATGATAACGTGCCTCAGGACCTACAAAATAAGGCACCTGTGTTTCCTTGACTTTCACACACAGATTGAGAAGAACATTCATTGGTAGCTTCTTTAAAATATTTACTAATATTTAAACAAATTCAGATACAATGTGCTTTAGAAAGCCAAAGTCTCTGTGTATTTAGAGCAGCTCTGGTCACCCAGCGGGGATTCTTGGAAAGCACTGAGGCCATACTGTGCTGTCCTGGTCTGTTCCTTTAGTCAGATATCCGTACATTTTCCTAACCTTAAATTCCCACGATGACCTACAGAAAAGGTAGTAGACATTAATTTTTTCACCTGCATTGCCTAATATCTTACAGTTCAAGGCGACACTCTAGTTGCTTGATAACGGTCTAAATCTTGGAATGTGGCGAGTCGTGGTGGAGTTCCTAATGGTGGGTAATAGCTAAGATGGAGAGTGAAAGGACTGACTTCTTCAGAAGAGACTTTGTTAGGACACGGTGCTGATGAACTTAAAGCAGCACCATTAGTGAGGTCTGAGCTTGGCCCATTTTCTGCAGACTGGCCTATCTCATTGACAGCCATTTTGCTAACTTTCAAGCTGCTTTCATATATTAGTACATTCAGGATAGAAATTGCTTTGTTAATTGCTGGGTACTGAGAGATTTAATCATAGAGGAAAGTTCACAAGTTTTCTTGTGTTTCAAGGTTGATAAAAATGTTTCTAGAGCTTGAGATAGTTTTGAAAAAGGGCAAGCATCTCATTGGAAAAAGACCTGTTACAAAGCAGTGGTTTACTTTGCTCCAAATGAGAAAGATAAAGAAGAGAAAGTCAAGTGAAGAAAGGGGACGAAAATAAATGGAGTAACAGGAGTTTGTCATTATTATGATGAGGTACATTTAGGTAGTTGAAAAACCTAACTCACCATAGAAATGAGACATGTTAGTTATTAATGTTACCTGCATTTATGGATAGTCATTATCAGCATCATATTTGAACATGAGAAGATAATCTTCAGAGGTATTTTTAGAAAAATTAGACTGATTCTACCTTCAGGTAATGAGCTCAAATATTAAAGATAATGACTTTTATTTATAGAGCAACTTTCTTTTGAAGTGTAGTTAATTATCCTTATTTATGTTAGTGGAATCTGCACAATGAGGTTAAGTGACTTGCAGAAGGTCACATTATCCTAGATGGAGCTACAGGGTCCTTGATTTTGACTCCGTGCTTTTGTACTAATTGTATAAAATAGAAACAATATACAAAACTCTTTAGCCCAAGGGATTCTTTCATAGTCTCTAGTGTTTTAATTCATGACTTAAAGCCCCAAACATTGGTTGTAGAGATACCAACCATCATTCTATACCTGTACACCTTCTGTATGGTTTGGTATTTATCAAAATGAGTTTTAGATTTGTGAAGACGTTTTCCAAGCATTTTTGGTATCCTGTCGATGGGGTATCATTTAAATATTCATGAGCAATTGTTTCTTGAGGAATTATATGGAAAGTACTTTACTCGGAGGAAGAAAATGTTTATGCTACCCTGAAATAGCTTAGGAAGGGTAATAATCTAGGAAGGGTAACAGAGAACATGGAACAACTTGATATCCACAAATCCTAATCCTAATCCTAATCAGTAATTAATAAATCATTCTAGTGCCCACCATGAGTCTGGCACTTTCTAAGCGTTCAGTATACATTAACATATTTTGACTCTATAGCAATGTTATGAGGTAGGGACTATTATTCTTCCCATTTTATAGATAAGAAAACTAAGGCACAGAGAAGTTAGATAACTTCCCCATGGTTCTACACCTAATAAATGGAAGGGCTTGTATTAAAATCCCATGCAATTTAGTTCCAGAGTCTGTGATTTTAACCACAACACCTACTTTGATTCTGTGTCTGATGGGACATGATATAAAAGCATGGTAAGTAAACAAGGAATATTACAACACATCTGGAGAAAATCACAGGAATGATCTGAGTGGGATGTTAAAATTGGCAAGTTGTTTTGAATAACGCACTTTTGAAGGAGGTCTTATTGAAAAGCAAGAACGTATTCTGAAATTGTAATACCCAAAGTTACATGCATGTGTGTGCACACATGTGCTTTGTGTGTACATGCTGATTTTGAACTGGGGGAAAAACATTTGAAGGTAAATCATATTGAGAATCCTTTATATTGACAAGCAGTCCAAACTTGACTTTCGTGTGTAATATTTGACTTCACAAGTGTGTTTAAAAATGTGAAACAATTTCATTGAGATAGAATTCCCATACTATACAGTTCATCCATTTAAATTGTACAATTCACTGTTTTTTAGTATATCCACAGAGTTGTGTAACTATCATCACAATCAATTTTAGAACATGTATCACTCCCAAAAGAGAAATAGGGATTTTGAAGCAATTGTGGGCTAAGAAGAGAATGAAACTAGTGCGCCTGTTGGTATTACTGCTCCCCTGCGAAAATGTTCATGGACCCTTGTTCACTGGAGCACAGAATTTACTGCTGTTTTTTTGCAGGCCAGTTCCAAATTACGGTAAAACTTTTCATTGCATTTTGATCGGTGACACAATTTGAAAGGATTACATATTTATCTGATTTTCAATTGTCAATCCAAATAAATTATAGAAAACTGCTCATCATCTATTTATCACAAAAGTTTTGATACTGGTACTAAATAACTAAACTGGTCTCGTATGTAAAACAAACCTGCTTAACCCACTAGTGAGACTTGGCAACCTCCTTGTCTCCTCATGGTCCTGTAGTGGACCCGATCCAGAGATGCCAGAGAAGTTGTGTATGTACACGCTGGTGTTTAAAAATATTTCTAAAGTTATTTAGGTTGCTAGTGAGTAGATGATTGAGATAAAAAATTTGACTAAGCTATAATATTGAAGTGCTATTGCCATTAAATATCTCAAAGCACATAGTTTTCATTTTCCTCCTTCAATTCTTTCACTTTTTTTTTTTTTTTTTTTTTCAAAGGAAAGGTGCAGGTGGGAAATGAGGGTGAGTAGACAGGCAGGAAGAGAGAGGAGGAAGAAGCATTTTGATTGATTTTAGTTATATATCTTGGTTATTCCCCTGGCCCTAGGCTGTGAATGGGTCTTTGGGATGTATGTGAACTGTGCTCAGCTGGAGGTGAGGGGACCTAAACTGCTACTCCACCAGGTTGCACCTTCTCACTTGTTTTTATTACCTAAGTTTTTATTTTGGGAAATTCCAAATCCTCAGACAAGAGGTTGCAAAGAGTACCAGATGTCTTTTAAAATGAGTTCATCTTGAATCAGTCTTTACTGCTTCTGTTATTATCTGCTTTTCCTTTTGAAATCATTTTGAAATTACCTCGTTTTACTTTTTTTTTTTTTTTTTGCTTATTGTCTACGTGAGTTAAGTTTCATCTCAGGGGCCAAAGTACTTGCACCTGAAGGGACTTGATTCACTCAAAATGATGTGCTATGAACCTTAAGTCTATTTGTTATTAGCAGAGATGGATTCAATGTCCTTCTGTGTGACAATGGTGTGCTGTTGTCCTAGGAGGACTGAATCAGACAGGATGGCAGTGCTGCTTCTGGAAGAAGAAAAGCACATGCACCTTTTTAGGGATTAGGCGAAAGCACATCTTTATCATGCGGGTGAATAGCCAGGGAATCAGTTACTGGGGAGTTAAGGGGGAGGAAGCTTGGTTTAGAAATTTTGGTGTCTTTGTTATCATACTGTCTTTTTTCATTGGTCAATTTGTATATGAAGCCACTGGGATACTGGGCTATGTGGACGTGACAGAAATCTGCTCATTTAAGACGAGCCAAATTGGTCTGTTTTCAGAGGGCCATTCAGAACAACAAATTATGACGCCATTTAGAGAAGAGAATTTAGAATAATGTGATTATTGAGTTTTCTGTGACTTGAAGGATGATTCAATCATCCTAAAAAAATCATCCCATTACAATATACCTATTGACTATTACTTCACCATAGTCTCATTTTCTGTTCTTAAGTTAGTGCCCAAAAGTGGTTCAGACTCTTAAATGGTTTCGCACAGCGTTCAGTGACTCTCCATGTGGGCTAGATACGGCTACCTATTTTAAAGACGCATCTGCTTGATTTGCAGTTAAAAGAGGTTCACTGGCTTTAATTAGTGTCACTATGTAGAACAGCACTTTATTTCTCTGATGAAAGGAAATGTGGTATTTCATATAAATTCAAGAAAAATTAATGAGCACCTTGTGACCCAGCTGCTGGGGACCTGGGGATGAAGACAGCAAAGCCCTACCTTCATTCTCAGAGGCGGTCACAGTATTCTGTTGCTCTCTTTTTTCATCTGAAAAGCTGTAGAAAGGCTTTGTAAGGTCTAGTGTCTCTCTCGGTACTCTTTGGTTGGAGTCAATTATAACTCTAAGGAGGAAGAGGAAAATTGGTCTCTAGTTTCTATCAAGCTGAAGTTCTGTCTTTAATTATAAAGCTTCTTTCTGTTTTTGTAGGCCTGATGTGCCTGCTGGAGTTCTACTTGTCTCCCTTTCCAGTGTCTTTAACGGAGATTATGGGATCACAGCTGTGACCATCATCATCTAACATTGAGTCAAACACCATATTAATGAAACACATACTACCAGGGACTTGTATAACAATAGGCAACTTCCGTGATGTGATTTGGGTGCACTTAGTGGTCCTGCCTATTTAAAAAGTCTTACTTCCAAAGGTACTGCCACCTTAGTATTTACCTGACCCTTCCACTCTTTGGCTAAACCTGTGACTTCTAAAGTTCCTTTGTTTATTTTGGTTTTGAGTTAACAGAGTCACTTAAAAAAACAACAACAATCTAACCAAATGAAGTTTAGATGCTTATCCTCTCACAGATTAAAATAGATTTATCCTCATTAGCATGGAGTAGTTACTTGATATGTAATTATCATCTTAAAAGATACTAAGAACCTGAGCCCGAAGGGAAATTTCAGCATAATGGGAAGGGGAAAGATGGAAATCTATTTCAGGTAGGAAAGGATACTGAATCTACCAGTGGGACAGGAAGGGGATACTGGCTGACCAGGATAGGCCTTGGTGAGCTTCTTGGCTTCTGTGCGTAGATTGTGATGTCAAGGATGTTCTGTGCCGGGCAATCTGAGACTCCTGAAGACTTTGTCTTTTCTCTTAACCACTTTGAAAATCTTAGAAATCAGTTTCCTTCAAAGCATGGATACTATCACTCTCAGTTAAAAATGATTCCGAGTATTGAACTAGTAATTTTAGAATCATGAATGAATTTTAGGTGATTAATGATTTATTTTATTTTTGGATCATTTATATTTGTCTTCTTAGATTGTTTACAGTTTTAATAACTACACTCTGAGAACTTATATACTCACATTTAAGCTTGAGAGATGTGAATTAAAGTACCTTTTAAACATTCAGTGCGGCGTTTTTCATAAGTGTGATAAGTTCTTGAGTGTTTCAGATCCAATTATAAATTCCACTGTATATTCATGCTTCTGTGTCAGGAATCCTCAAATACAGGGCCTTAAATGATATCTTTTTCAGAATACAGTCCAGTACTTTCTTCAGGGTTAGACAACAGCGTCTCTATTCTTAGGCTCCTTCTGTCTTACTGCTCTGTTGTCCTCAATAAGCAGCTTCTATATTGGGATCCTGATTCACTCTAATTCACTATTACACTCTAATTCACTATTACAGTCTCCTCCCAGCCAAAGTGATAGGACAGGGACAAAGAAAAGAAACAATGTCCATGTAAATCCTTAGAGTTGTACACATTACTTCCACAAATATCCCATTGACCAGATGGTAGTTATGTGGTGATACTGAGTTACAAGTGAGGTTGAAAAATGTGGTCCTAAGCTACGTGGCCATGTACTCAACTAAGCTGATTATTATTATATAAGAAGGGAAGAATAGATATCTTTGGGCAACTAAATGGTCTTTTGTTATACACTGTAATGTAAAACTTGATTCTTTGGTCTTTTCCATGACTTCTCTGGAGATACTTCTAGAGCATTGGCTACCCGTTTGCTTGAGGAGAAAAATCCAAACTTGCCACCATGACATATAATGCCATTATGATTTTCACTCCATCTTGTCCCTCTAGCTCCTCTCTTACCTCTCCTAAAGTTGCGTTTTAATAGCACTTCCTCAAACTCACCATGCTCTCTTATCCTCTTTTTTGCACTTTTGCTCTTCCTGAAATGCCAACTGCTTCTTGTCCTTCAGACTTCCGTTTGGTTGTCCCTGTCCTGGGAAGAAGACTCTCTGGAGTCTCCTCTTCAGAACTATTGCTCAGTGTTTCTTCTTTATAATTCTCTAGTCTTGTTTGTGCCTCTAGCAATATTTAAATAGTGCTTTTTGTTTTTGTGTCTCTCCTACTGAATTATGAGTTCCTTGATGTCAGGGTCAGGTTAGTCACCTCTGCGTTGTCTGGCATGATACTTAGCCCTGATGTTTAACTATTGTTTGTTGAATGAGAAAATGACTGAACGTTTCGCTTCCTAATTATGGCTGCTTGATGAAGCTGGCAGGTCCTTTCTATTTGCTCTTCCTGTTTCTGGGAATTGTAATACTTAAGAATATTTTTCAGTAGCTAGGATCAGGTCATTTTTTAATAGATATTGGTAAAATGAGATAGAAATATCAGATGACTATAACATGCACATAAGAAGGGGAGAAAGAAGTAGAGGTTTAAATTGTTAGAGTCAGGAGGAGCCCTATCATTTACTCCAGCCCTTATCATTGTAAAAAGATATATATAATCTAATGGAGAGGGGAAAGTTAAGTTACTTACTCAAGGACCTCTGTATTCAAGGAGCTTGCAATGTCACTGGATAGATGATATGTACGGCACTGAAAAGATGATTGAGAAAACAGTGCCAAAGGAATAGAAAACACTTAATTACTCAGTATAGGTTCAAGCAAGGACTCAGGCTTTGAGATGAGTCTTGTTAGCTGGCTGGGATTTTGATGAGTGGGCACTCTGGGCGTAGGGAACATGGAACTGCAAGTGCAAAAATAAGGATGTGTAGGTGATTTAGGGAGTTGTAAGAAAGAAAACAGAAAAGTGGAGCCAAGAAACGGAGGGACTTGAATATAAGACTGTGGGCGGGGAAGTAGGAGCTCTGAGGAGGAACCATTGGCAGTTTTGAAAGAATGAAAATGATCTTTGCATGTTTTATTTGACTGATAGGCGGGCTGGGTCATGAAACCGACACATTGTCTAATATACCAATTAAAAACTTTGCGCTTAATGTCTTCTAAAGTTTTTGCTGCAAGGCCAAAACATGATGCACTATGTATTCCCATAATTAACATAACAATGTCAGAGTTTTCTTAATAGAAAAAGTAAAGCCAGAGCAGCAACCTCCTGATATTAGTACTGGGCATGTATTAGTCATGACACACTGTAGATAATTGTATAAATTCTCCTGTTATGCTATTAAACTGTAAAAATCCTTGAAGTAACTGAGGACATTGTAACAGCTGCATGAACGCCCCCAATGCCTGTGAGAGCTGTTTGGTTGAAAAACATTTTTTTTTGAAAGCTGGAAAGGATATTGTATTTTGCTGCAAAAACATGGATAAAGAACCGTGAACCAAGGACATCAAACTTAAAAAATTTAAAGTATGAGGGGAAAGCCTGTATCTTATGTGCCTCTGAGAGAATTATGACTTTGTATAGAGAGAGAAACAAAAAGCATGCACACAGAGCAAGATTTGTTATGTAAGTATAACATTTGTATAGTTAGGAGTGAGAGGATATCTTTAAGGGTGATACATGTGTGGATATGGAAGAGACCAGTGTATGGCTTTAAGTAGGGCTTTTGGAAGAGTCTCAGGTTTACAGCCTGAGAACCATATGTTGAATATACATATATACGGACATGTATGTATATATGAACCTGTATGTGAACAGCTTGGACTCTTGTAATATTGACTTTTTAGATATTTATGGAGGTAACTTTGATAAAATAATATAAACCCACATGTGCAGGTTCCCATGCCTTAAATACATGACAACACACCCTGCCCACCACCAAATGACCAAAAGTCCTCCCCCCACTGTCCAGTGGACCCCAGCACCACTTGCCCCCGCCCCGCTTCCCCTCTAGTAACCTCAGTTCTGTTGTCAACGTCCAGGGGTTGCTTGTTGTATTGTCTGAAAGCACTTTGTACTCTTATCATTTATCTTTCTCCTAAGGGTTAGGGGTACATTTCCAGTTAAATGAAGCCTCGTTCACGTCGTATTGATTTGAGCCTGGCATATTCGTAAAACATTTTAATAGGAAGCGTACCCAAAAAGGATTTGCTTCAGATGACATACAATTAAATGCGTAAGTACATATTCTGTGACAACTTTGTATTTCAACATAATTTAAAGTTACTTTTACATTGACTTTTAAAATTAAAAGCATGGTAGCAAATAAAAATGCACATTTTTTTCAGTGATTCTTTTTTATCTATTCTCCTAGAAAATCTGGTCAACTTTAGCCTACCATATACTTCTTGTGTTTGTATAACAACATGAAAATCGGTTAATATCCAACCTTTGCAATCATACATTACAAGACTTACAGTCATAGTATTATAGGGAAGCCATGCTATTACTGACTATGCCTTGAAGACATAAAATCAGTCTCATGATTTCCTAGCCATAATCTATTGAAAAACATGTTTTTGTTTTAGCTCCTAATATGATTAAAATTATAATGGAAATACATAAAATACTTTGCACTGTAGAATTTAATAAGAATCATTCCATAGATACCAACAAAGTCTGTCTGTCCATTACATATACATGCTTAATAAGCCTGTGGACTTTGATTTCAAGTGTGGTTATGATTCAGATTGAGGACTCTCAGCCTCACTTCAAATTGGACTTTGCCACTTGCTACTTTTGTATTAATATGCATGTTGCTTCATTTCTTTGAATCATGATTTCCTCATTTCAAATGGAGAAAATAATGAATTTTATAGGAATTCAATAAAATAATGTACATGCTTAGTACAGTACTTAGAATATTTTAAGATGCAATGACTATCAATCAGTCCTTACTAATTTCATACAATTATTGTCATTTTGATTTTCAAAGGAACTTCAGCAGTTTGAAATTGATTTTTCCAGCTATTTTTAAAGCAAACTAATACAGACAAAATATCAAAAGGATGAGGTAAGTGACAGTGTCAGCAATTTAATAGCTGTCAAGTAATGTGGAATATTTTTTCAGTGATTCTTTTTTATCTATTCTAGAAAATCTGGTCAACTTTAGCCTAGCATATACTTCTTGTTGCTTGTATAACAACATGAAAATTGGTTGATAGCCAACCTTTGCAATCAGACATTATAAGACATTATAAGCAGGTAAATTGCTTGTGACCGTTTTCAGTTATGTGGACCAATAATTACAGAAAATGACAAAAAATGACCACAATAATATGAGTGACTTTGCTTTTAACTTATTATTAGGAATTGATTTACATTTACTTCATCTTACTTAGGGAATAGGCTGTTTTTGATTAGACTTTTTAAAAAGCTTAATTTTGAAATAGGGATTCACAGGAACTTGCAAAAATAATGCAGTGGGAGACTGGAAATTGACGTTGGTGCAATATGTGTGTATAGTTACATGCAACTGTATCACATAGATTCATGTAACTGCCCTCACAGCTGAGATGTAGAACTCTTCTATCACTGCAATGAAAAAAACCCAAGAGGAGAAGAAAGGAAAGAAAATATGTTCTATTTAGCCATATTCTTACCATGTTCTTCCTGATGTTCTAGGATTCCTTTTTTTTTTAAAGGGGTGGGGAAAGTCTTTTCTTAATATTAATTTTTATTTAGTTGTTTACATTGGTTATTCCACCCCGCCCTGAAACCTAGGGCTTGAACCGGGGTTCTTGGGATGTATGTATGTGAACTGTGATCCTTTGGAGGCAGCTGACATAATTGCTGCTCTACCAGGACACATCTAGGATTCCTTCTGTGATAATTTCCTTTCAGTTTAGTGAATTCGCTTTAGCTATTATTTTAAAGTAGATCTGGTGACAATTTCTTAGTTTCCCTTCATCTGAGAATGTCTTGAATTCCTCTTTGTGGCTGAAGGATATTTTCACTGGAATAGAAGTCTGGATGTAGTTTCTTTCAGTCCTTGAAAAATCTTGAGTGCCCCTTTCCTATGACTTCTATAATTTATGATGAAAAACCTGCTAGCATATGAATTATTTTCCTTTATAGATGTTATTTTTCTCTAATTTCAAGATATTTTTTGTTTATCAGTAGTTTGATTATGATATATCTTTATTTAGATTTTTTTCAAAATTGTCATATTTGGGGTTTATTTCTTTTGCCAGATTTGGGAATTTTTCAGTCATGATTGCTTTAACTACTTTTTCAGCTTCCCCTCTTCCTTCCTTTAATCTTCTGGGACTCTGATGACATGAATATTATATTGTTTTGTTATCCTTAAATTCCCTGATATTCCGTTAACTTTAAAAAAAATCTCTTCCTCTCTTCTTCAGGTTGGATAATTAGTATTGTTCTGTCTTCAAGTTCACTGATTCTCTGCTCTGTCCCGTCCATTCTGATGTTGAGCCTATCTGTTGGGTGTTTTATTTCTGTTGCTGTTTTTTTTTTCTTATAATTTTAAAAGCTTTATTTGATCCTTTGTATATATTATATATTTCTTGAGACTTTGTACTTCTTTTCTGAGGCCAATTTTTTAATTTGTTTCAAGCATTTTTCAAAATTGTTCAGTGAATTCTATGTACGATGGCCATTTTAAAATATTTGTCAGGGAATTATGACATCTCATCTTGTTGACATCTGGTGATTCTTTTGTCATGCAGCTTGAGATCTTTCTGATTGTTCATGTGCAGGGCTTTTTTGGGGGGGAGTTCCTGGAGACCCCGATATTTAGGGCATGGTGTCATGAGATTCTGGATGTTATTGAAATGTTCTGACACCACTGTCGGGGAGGAAGGACACTGCCCGATTAACCTCTAGATGTGTCTAGATGGCCAGGTTGACCTCCCTTGCTACTTTAGAGTATACTTCCTCATTACTGATGGATGAAGGTGGGTGTATTTGTTCCCTACTAGGCCTCCAGTGATACCTCCCTGACTGAGAGAGTAGAAGTACCTTGCAAGTTATGCTCTGTTGGAGCCGCGGTTAGATCAGTCACCTCTGAAGGTGCAAGCCATCTACCACTGGGTTCGAGTGCTGGAGAAGCAGTGTGAGCAGCTAAGTAAAAATAAAAGAAAGCGTTTCTTCCTCCTCTTTCTTCCTGCCTGCCTGTTTACTTGCCTTCATTCCTACCTGTGCCTTGTTACTTCTCCTGCGTGACCTTCACTGATACCACGGGAGGAGGGAGGGCCACAGTACCAGTGGACAGTGCTGAAACTCCTGGTTCTCCATGAGGCCTCTTCTGACACTACCTCAGCACAGAGGGGGAGGTGTGTCTCATTATAGCTTTGTGAAGGTGGAGGTTAGATTCCACATTAAACCTTTAACGTGGGTGACGTGGATGTTTGTTGGGAGTAGAACAGCTATTGTCTAAAAATTTGCTGTCCTGTTAAGTTACCCCTTTCCTGGTCCTTTGGCTAGAGAGAGCAGACTTTTCTTAGGGCTTTTCGATTCCCACAGTGCTCATTTGTTATTTCTAGGTTGTCACACCTTCATGTCTGGAATATATGAGGCAAAAAGAAAACCCAAGGAACTCGCTACTGAGTTATTCCTATGTCTTGAGGTTCCTAGCTTTCATGTGTGTGTGTATGTTTTATATATCATGTTCACTGTTTTTATACTCTGCAGGACAAATGGGGGTAAGCATATCTATTTAATATTTCCAGTATCAGGAATCAGATCATTTTTGGTCTCTGAATTCTTGTTAGTTAACACTTAATTCCATCTCAAAACTTGAAACTGGAAACATCATTAATTTAACAATGAGACATCCTTTATATACCATCTTGCCATTTTGGCAGTAGTGTTTAAAGGTATCTTTATATAAGCAACATTTATTCAGTATGTTAGGCAAAGGGGTTAAGTTAAAGAAGCATGTGCCTCATAGATAAGAGTCTACTATACCTTTAAGAATTTACTTATGTTTAAAAAGTATGTAATCCTGTTTGAGATAAAGGCAGTCTCAGCTGCGGGGGGGCGGGGCGTGTAGATGACACAGATTTCACAGAGTAAAGTCTTGGAGTTGGGGTGGAGGACTACAGTCTAACTGAATTTAGTAATCTAATTATAATGCTTAAGTAATGACTAAGCTTACAAGTTATTGCAGATCAGTTAACTAGCAAGCACATAACTCTCTTAGAGTCCTTTAGAAACATAATGTTGGCACACATTATTGTGTTACATGCCTTGAACAATAAATATAGATTAGATTGATTGAAAGTCTTTTTAACAATACATTTCCTGATTACTTTAGTATCTTACTGTGATTTTACTTTGTCTTTTCTGTTTATTACTGGTAAGGTATTTAGAGAACAGTGCTTCAATCTAATAGCAGTGGGAAAGCTTCCCCGGCTCCTGAGTTGATAAAGGGGTTGGGGGAGTGAGTAAGAAGTCTATTGATGGCCACATAGAGAAAGCTTAACTTACAGCGAGAAAATGGGAAGACATGCCACATGCTGTTGTGACTCAGGCAGCTAAGATTACACCCTGTAAAGCCCAACGACATGGGAAAACAAACAAAATAAAAGGAAGAAAGCAAAAGACACTGAAATTTAAAAAAAAAATGAGTAAGAAAAATTTCAGTGCAGGCAGGAATGAAGGCGAGTAGGCAGGAACTCAGGAAGAGAGAGGAGGAGGAAACACTTAATTTTATTTTCATTTGGTTGCTCACACTGTTTGTACCTCCC
Source organism: Solenodon paradoxus (assembly GCA_004363575.1). Classification (NCBI taxonomy): domain Eukaryota; kingdom Metazoa; phylum Chordata; class Mammalia; order Eulipotyphla; family Solenodontidae; genus Solenodon; species Solenodon paradoxus. The sequence goes on from RJWH01006136.1 coordinate 19,041, forward strand.
CCTCCCCCGGGACCTGAGACTTGAACCCCGGGGATATGTGGTCTGGTTCCTTCGGAGCTGATTAACTTCACCACAGCTCCACCAGGGTGCATCACCACTTCAATTTTATGAAATACCAACATTAATAATTGATTTTGCTAACCAAATAAATCCAAAAGAGGATTTTCACTTTTACAGCACCAGGTGAAAATTGAAAATAACGTTCAGCCTTTGTTTTGCAGTAGCTGTAAAAGAGGCAGTGCCTGCCCCAAGCAGTGAGAGTGGTACCGCCAAGCTCTTGCCTGGGCTGCTGTTTGATACAGGCTGTGTGTGTTTTTCATGGCAGTCCTGTTTTTGCTGTATGTTAGTGTGATTGCAGGTTTTATGTGGTATGATTTGGTAGGTGGTGGTTGTTTTTTTTTTGAGAGGAAGGAAGGCAGCAGACAGGAAGGAAGAAAGAAGAGGAAGAAATATTTAGTTGTTCATTTTAGTTGTTTCCCTCAACTCAGGCTGTGAACCCGGGTTCTTGGGCTGAATGTGGACTTAACACATGAGCCACCGGGGCGCTCTATTAGGTTCCTTTTGGGGTCTGGTAACACTCAACATTTTTTCCATATAAATGAATGGTTATTGCTTCTTCACTTAATACCAATTTAGCATATAAAAAAATTTCATACTCTATTTTTCGATAGTGAGGGAAAAGCCTGTATTTAGAAAAAACTGGGACTTGAACTTAGATTCCTGGATCGTGGAGCCATTGTATTTTCTTTCAGTTGGCACAGTGAGGGGAGACCTAGATCTGGAAGCTGCCCTTAAAGAGTCATTAATGGAGGACATAGAAGGGCAAAAGTAATTGTAATTTATGGTGCAAAGTAATCCTTCTGGCACACCCTGGTGGAGTAGTTTTGGGGCCCAGTTCACGTACCTCCCAAGGTCCTCGGTTTGTGTCTTGGGGCCTGGCAGGAACAACCAAGATGAACAACTAAAATAAAAATAAATGAAGTGCTTTTTCCTCCTCTCTCTTCCTGCCTGCCTGCCTCTCCTTGCCTTCATTCCTGCCTGCACCTTTTCCTTAAAAATAGAAAGTATTCCTCTATAAAGTGGCTCAGATAAAGTTCTGAGAAATGTAATTTTTCACATATTTAAAAATATGCTTATTATGTCCTATGCATGCATAATGAAAAGGAAAGAAGTCAGAAATCTTGTTTCCAAACTCTTTTAGAGAAAAAAAATCTCTGGATTTACTTATTTTAATTTCGAAGAATTATAGTCATAGAATAATAATGTGGATCATGAGACCTGGCTTAGAATTTCTCATAATTTATTTGACCAATGATACTTGTTTTTTATAGACAGTAACTAAGTAAATATATACAACGTACGTTATAGATGTCTGATTTTAAGAGATTCAGTTGGCAGAAGCTTCAAAGAGCTAGATGTCATCTCAGTATAAGGGAAGTTTTCTAATAAAGCAGTTTGAAGATGGAATGAGCCATCTCTAGGTTCAGGGAGTCCCAGTCACTGGAAGTGATCAAAGAGAGAATGATTGACCTCTTGGCAAGGGTGACAGTTTAGAGGGGAATTAAGCATTGTTTAAGTGGTGAGACCAATGATCTACACAGTTCCCTTTCAACTTTGTAAGACTGTATTATTTAAATTACTTCCATTTCTGCCTAAACTTAAGAATCACAGGCACAGCTTAAATGCTTAATCTTTTTTCCTCATTTTTCACAGGAGAAAGTTTTTATTTCTGAATTTTAAAGCCCTAAAAGTATCATGTCTAAGAGTAAATAAAGAACTGATTATTGGGAGTAACATTCTCATTATGTGAGGGTTGCATTATATCAGGATTTTGCCAAATCTATATTTCATCACAGATGCATGTAAGACTAGAACATTTTAGTACATACCTCATGGACTGGAAGAATTTAAGCAGAAAGCCAGATTTAGTTTGTGTGCTGGACATTTCCCTCTATAACAGGATATCAGAATGCATTTTTATTTACTTTTCTAGTGGTGGTTAATATAGTACTAGTCAATGTCTCTTCTCAATTTAGATGTTTTGAGCGCTTTCTAATTTTTATTGCAGAGTAATGCGCACACATGGCAAAACACTTAAAACAAAAAGTACCCATAAAAAGAGATCTTCTCTCCCTAGTGGCACTCATTGTTAGTGTTTTGTGTTTAGTCTGTATGCTCACAGATGTTTGCTATGCAAATATAAGCATGTGTGTTTAACCTTTTTAAATCCAAGGGGAACACATGATGCAAAGAGCTCTCAATCTTTTTTTTAAACAAGGTATGTTATAGATCTTTTCATTTCAGGATATAAATACTTACCTTGTATAGTTGTAAAAAACTGAGATATAATGAATCTAACATAAAATGCACTCATTTCTAGTGTACAATTCAGTGAGGTTTTTGTATCTTTATAATGTTGTACAGCCATTACTATGATCTAATTCCAGACCATTTTCATCTAAAGAAAGCCTACATCCATTAGAAACTTCTCATTTCCATTCCCTCCAGCCCCTGACAATTACTAATTGGCTTTCTGTTTCTATGGATTTGCTTATTTTTGGCATTTTATATAAATGGAATCATACAACATGTGGCCTATTATGTCTGGCTTTTTTAACTTAGCACAAAGTTTTCAAAGTGCCTCTGTGCTGTACAGCATATATCAGTACTTAGTTCCTTCTATGACTGAATACTATTCCATTGTATGGATATACCACATTTTGGTTATATATAACTCAGTTGATGAATATTTGGATTATTTCCACGTTGGGGAACAATAAAGCTTTTCTACAAGCAGTCATGTACCAGTTTTTCGTGTTTTTTTTTTCCCCTTATTTTAAACAGCTCCATAGTTACCTGTCAGGTAGATGTTCTGTAGTTTATATAAATATCCTCTCCTACCTAGAGACATTTAAATTAGGTATAGATTTTGTATTTGCTTTTGAAAATTGCCTTGCATATACATTTCAATGAACAGTTATAATATTCCAAGAGGTGAAATGGCTGTATCAAAGTTACATGTGATTTTTTCCTATATAT